>DWMA01000082.1:0-15691 GCA_018252035.1 Urbanus sp. 3 SS-2014
ACCTTGCATGATAATTTTAACGAACTCACTGTTGATCAAACCAAAAATGACTCGAAATGTATATAAATATATAAGTAGCATCCTTAAAAACATACAAAAATAATAACATGCTTACATTTTCCATAAATTCCTTATGTTTTATTATTAGGTAAAGGCGATCTCGTTGGCTGCGATATGAATACTCACTTACAAGCGTACAATGGGCTAGGACCTTCGCAAGGTAATAATCCTGACGTAGTAGTCAAGTCGAGCAGCGACGTTAAGGTAATAGCGATTATAATACAAATAAATGTCACAAGTCACTTCTATACGCACAATGAGAATGAAAGTGACCCGTCTCCAAATTTTGGCAAAATACAAAAACTACCCCTAGAAACATTGTTTAAATAGGTTTTCATGTGTATAAGTTATCAATCATGCCATTTTTGTTGGGAAACTTCAAAATGCGAGCACAATTTGTTATTCCGCATTAGGCCCCTTTCATTCTCACCGTGCGATTATAATTCCTGATAAAATGATACTAATCTATTATTACAGGCTTTAACCTACTGCGACTTGAAATGTATCCACATGTCAGGGCTTGCGGAAGTTTTGCGACTGTACCCGGAGTATCAACAACAATTCATACATGATATTCAACATGATCTCACGTACAATCTAAGGGAAGGTTACGAAGCGGAACAGGAATCAGACGGCAATGGGCATCCGTCGTTAACATTGCCGTCAATATCTGAAGATGATGAAAATGCTGCTGAAGAAAGCGCGTTAACACCGAAAAAGGTTCTTCCGGGGGCCACGAATAGTCCTCGTCATGCCAAATTCAGGTTGATAAAAACAGAATAAATTGCACCTACCAAAATGCAATAAGGCTGAGCGCAAACAACAGGAAACTTTTTTTTTATAAAAATTGAGTAATTAACGAATACAGCGTACATGGTCGTAAGGGCCGCCAACGGATATTTTTAACTATATAAACTATAAAGCCGATCACATATAGTTTTTATACTTCTGAGAACTATGATGTTCGCCTTAAATGCAAATCAGTCCGCATCCACTACCATCCATCAAAACACAAGCAATGCTTCTAGAGCAAATGGTACATCCCTTGTAGAACTATACCACATTCTACCACCGTTCAACCTTCACTGAAACAAGTACCCCAACACGTCCGTCTGATCCGTGATTATATCAAGTCACGTACATTCCATATAAGTTTATCTTTGTTGTTCGACGTTCGTAAAACATAGACATAAAAGGTCTCATATTATTTAATTAACCGAAAGAACGTGGAATTGCGTAGACGTAGTTCAGGTCGCTGAATTCTGGTATTTTCCTAGATAGAAAATTATCCTGACCGTATAATTGGTTTTACCGTAACTGAATGTAGGTACATTACAAAGCTACAACTGACTTAAGTCAGAAATATATAGGTACTACTTGACTACTACTTCTGTACCGAACCTTATTTCCGGACAACCTGATCGGTAACTGAATCAAGTTCCCTGAAGTTTGCGCCCAGCTTAAAAAGTATTCGGTAATCATATAAATCAAGTTTAAAAGTTTCCTCCCGTAACAATAAATCTAATAACTGTCTCTTCTAGGTCGGACATGCAGCCGCGGGTCTCGCACAGGGAATTACGTGAGAGAATAGAAAGACAGCGATCAGTAGCCACACCCAAAGTAACAAGAGCTGATTCTTTGGAAGGACTAAATTTAGAAATGCACAACACAAGGTCGTCCGTAGATAGACTGGATACGCAGGTATCCACTCTGCATCACGATGTGGCCGCGCTCAGCATGGAGGTAAATTAGTTTAGATTAATTTTAAGACCGTAATCTGTCGACCCGTCATGCACAATACGGTTGCTATTCTGCTGCAGAATGTTACCGCCGAGTCAACAAAAACGATGAAGACTGCTCATTTATATTCCTTTTATTCTGTTTCTATTTACCGCATAGCCAACAAAATCATGATTAAGTTTGCTTTGTATTTATTCCGCTCTACTCTACATATATCGCCTGGTATGACAAAACGAAGAGAACAATAATTAGAATTCCGTAAATATTTATAAAACAAAAACATTGATTCACTAATATGAAATGGAATAAGCACATGAATTATTGGACCTCTTTAGTTGCGTGGGGGGGGAGTCGAGGCCAGCAAAGATATGAATCAGATATAAAATGCATCAAATAAAAATACTTTAGATCCTCTACATGCTATAAATACAACTTTTTCTATAAAATATGACATAGAAGTAGGTATGTATATACATATTCTGCTAGCTATTTCATCATCCGATAAATTTTGCTCCGGGCAGGTTCGCAACGCAATTCAAGCGCTACAGGAAATGACTGGGCCCGGGTGGCATGCGGCGCATTCAAATCCAAATCTTCAGTGGAACGCTCCGCCGAACCAACTAGCTCGGAGCTGTAGCCATCCACCCGATGTATTTTGCTGGGATCAGGTAAATTTGTACAAATAAATTAAATACTTTGTATATATTTACAGGCCCTATATAAAGTTTGAAAAGTTTGAAAGATTATACGATTTTGATCAATCTACCAAATTAGGTCAAAAACAACTACACCAAATTTTTTATAATAAATTGCTTATTTGTACGTAATACTTACTTAATTATATTTTGCAAGATTTCGCCACTCGATAATAGTGTCACGGAATATGCAAACAAACCAAATAAGGATTGTAGCAAGTTTTTGTCATATTTTCTATGATATCAACCTTTTTGTACCACAACTTACATTGATTGTACCTCCGTAGCAAGAGAGACCCATCACGCCGGAGCGACCGAAGCATCATCGCAGTACGCAAACGGAGCCCTTCCTGCACTGCGTCACGCAATACATAATGGAACAGCCGGCGACCGTCATGCTCCTCTTGGGCATCGACCCGATGACAAACTTGGCACCGGTCATGCAGCCAACATACTTGTCCATCAACGAACCATGCAGGCGGCCGAGTACCTTGGAACAGATAATAGAATCTGAGAACGGAAGCCAAACACCATCAAGCACGACTAGCGAGAAAATTATAACCACGAAGAGCCCCAACGGCAGTATCAAGGAGTTAGATCAATCAGAGGAGAAAAGACTGTTAGACAAAGACGTTATGAGTACGAATCTGAAAAGAAACAGATACTCTGCTAGCGACCTGTGTGACGCATCCGAGCGACTGCTGACAAAAACTTCGCATCCAAGCTCCTATAGTCTTAAATATAACATTAATTAACGGTTAAGTTTATGAATAATTCCAATCTGCTCATTAGTTTCGAACAAAACGGAATAAAGGATTTCTCCAATTAAATTTGTATGTCACCCAAATTTTGTCAGCTTAAAATATTTTCTTTGGATTCTAATATTCTGTCAACGAAATTAATATTTATAACTGTGACACGTCAAGTTCTTGTACATATCAAACGAAATTTATCAACAGTTTGATTGTTAGATTAAATAGATATTTATAGAAGGTCTAGTCATTGTTAGGATAAGAAAAGATGAAAAATACGATACCTATATTAAGTGTTATGATTTTATTACTTAAGCATATATTATTTAATTTTTCATATGATGTTTGTCCTTTACAAACTTTTCTTTAACTTTTTGAGATGCTTATTTGGCGAATCATTTTGTTAATCTTGATGTATCTGCTATGAAAGATGTTATTTCTATATCACCTTCCATAAGTTGATACGGAACCTTAGTGAAAAGCTCATATCATTATAACGTTCATGAACTGAATGTTTTTTTAACTATATCAATATTAATTCAGTATTAAGAACCTTAAGGTTCGTTTAAGTAGGACAATTTTAAATACTATGATGTGTATTATGTTATACTATTAAAAGTCTTCCTAATAATTTCTTAACCTTTTTAAATATGCCAAATTATAATTGTAATTAATTGATCATTTGCTATTCTATCGCCTGAAAATAGCGCAAAGGACGTTAACGGGACTAAAGCAAATATTTACTATTTGTCAGAATGTTATAAATAGATAGTTTGCTGTTGATTTTTATAGAAAATTCGAAGAACTTATGTACCTTTGTTAATTATAATATTTAAAATGTCATATGGCAGTTTATGTATGATATTTTAACAAAGTAATATAATTTACAATCAGACTTTGTGGCGGCCAAAAACAAATACCAAATACCGATAATAAATGTCTGTAGGTACGTATTACCAATAGTTTACTAGAGCTGTAACAAACCGTATGTATTCATTACTGAGTAACGAGTTCGCCATCAAATAACGAGTTAAACGTTACTCATTAATTTCATATTTATTTATTCATTTCCTTACTCGCATCGCATTTTTCTTATTTATATAATTTGTATATCGTATTGCGTACGGGAATAGGACTCGAGAAGTTGCTCTATGTTGTGACGTATCAAAAATAACGAGTAACGATAGTAACGAGTTCTAATTGTGATAGTAATGAATACATACGAGTGCTATTTTATTCGTTACTTTTACACCTCTATAGTTTACTATGTTTTTTTTGGCTTTGACTGACTATCTATCTAGACTAGACAATACCAATATTAATCTTTCAAAGCTTTATTCTACAATATCCAAATTGTACTTACCCGAATTACTAAACATACATTCCTCTATAATTCTATCAGAATAATGTGCCAAATGTATATGTAAATTTAATGCAAAAAAGGTTTATTTCTAATATACGATTCTTTTAACGTGATACATTTATTACCAACAAACATACCTACTACTAATTTCTTTTAACAAGTACTTCAACTCCAGTCTAAAAAATACATATAAAAATACATTCCGTTCCTTCACATTATTTTTTCGTGTCAATTTATTTTGATATATATTACAGAAAGTGTTATTGTTTATGTTATATTCAAAATTACACATAGATAAGTTCTATTGCGCTGCAAAAATAGATTTAATTAATTTATTAACATTGATAAAGTCCAATTGCTTTTGATATATTCTTAATACCTAATCATATTAAGCAATATATTAATAAAATATTTTTGTAAATAAATTTCTACGCATTCTAAATGCAATTTTAGGTAGTGTTTGTTTAAGTATGAGTATGTATGAGGTTATTTACTAAACATTAGATCAACCAACTAGAGATTTTCCGAGGCACTTGTCTAGTATTAAAAATATTGGTATAGTAACAGAAAAAGTAAAGAAACGGCCCTAAGACTGATCGCCCATTGACTTTTATAGCTTGAGTTTTACTCGTAACGTTAACTAATACTTAATCGCCAATCTACAGATTTTATGATTAAGTAGTGGTTAACGTTAATATCAAAATTTACTTAGCAACTGCTAGCGATAGTAGCTTAATCCATCTATCGACTGCAAGCAGATTTTTCGGAATGAAATCAAAGGTAAGTAGGAACTAATCAAAAGAAGCTCATCAGGAAAAAAAAACAAGAAATTGCACGCAGAATTGTGTGTCACTGTGACTGCTCAGTAACTTAATCGATATGGTATATGGCATAACTGTAATTCTCGCATTAGTAGCTAATGGGCGGTCAGCCTAACGAGTAGAAAACGGAAAAAGGGTAATAAGCCGTGAGTGGGAGTAGTGGAAAACGGTATGCAATTCTGCTTCAAAATGAGGCTGAACGAGCGTTGTTTCCGGTGACGTTGTTCAGCTCATTCGGAAAATGTACGCCATTTTGAAATTGACATACTTGAGTAGCTAACGGTGTGTTCTTAAACAAAGTACTTCCGCGATGGTACAAGATTAAGACATGATTTGGTTGTTGAGTTCCGCCAATTTTTCTCTATGACCCAAAAAATTTGTTAATTCCTTCAAAATCTTTACCTACAACTCAAATTGAATATTTTTGATGTAAAAATCATTATTTAAACAAAATTATAATTATTTGATGTACCTATGTATTTATTTTTTAATAATACAATTAATTGCTTTATACTCTACATGATTGTAAGCAATAGCAGATAAATAAAATCTTCAAAAATAAAAATGTACCTACCCGTTTTTCTTCTTTTAGTGAAAAAGTTTTTTTCGGAGTTAGCAATCGTGAACAACCATCGCGGGTTCTATTACCATGGCTGATGTATTGTGAATGTGAACTCTTGTATGATTAGAGTCTTTGATAATAATTCTTAAAAACGGAAACGCTTACTAGTGTAATTGATTAATTAACGTGGTGTACGTATAATATCCATGAATGTGATATGAGGATGGAGCGTGACACGCGCAGTGCCTAAATTCTCATTTATTTACTATAATACTTGATTTATATTCTTAAATTTCAATTGAGGCGCATTTTACATGTGTACCCACTAAACATATTTTTTGTACATAGACAACGTTATCTTTCTCTTGTAGTACAAAATATTAGTTATGTAAATTTAAATAAAGACAGATCGATGTTGCTATATTTGTTTTATTTCCTAGCGATGCTCTAAACTCTAAACCAAATTCCATTTTGGACGTAAATACAATGGTATAAATTGGGGATCATGAAAACATCTGGAGGGACCATGTTGAGGCGCTGATACGTTCTGATTTGAAAGGTGTGCTAAGGAAGATGAGTCCCAAGTTTCAACGTGAACTACGTTACAGGGGTAGTAACGCATATGGGGCCCACTTCTGATGTCCTATCAGAAGTCGGTCCCAGAATGATCGTTACGGATGGACTGCTTGTTTTTGCAGATAAAAGTGATCTATGTATAGGTATATTAAAAAAGGTTAACTGAAGAGGCATATATGTACCTCTCGCTTAAATTTTCTGAATGGATGCCTATTTTTGGCTCGTAGGCCCTTTCAGTTTCACCGAGCATGTACGACTTCAGTTGACTATATTATTCATTGATGTCCGTAAGGCAGTGTGAGACCCTTTATGTTCAATTTTATTTGTTTATTAGCTTTTGATCAACAAAATTGTAAACAAATTCACTTTTGTCAATAAATGTGATTGATGATGCTGTGTTTTCTAAATCTCATTTTTATGATCACAGCGTTAGTATTTAATTATAATAAAGAAGTCTATTGTTTAACTGCAATAAGTAAATTTACTAAACTGTAAAATTTATATGCAAAGATAACATTTCTCGCAGCCCTGCACTACTGAAGTAGGTACCTACGGACTTTGCGATACCATGTTTACTGCGACTTATTTATACATTGCTCAGACACAATAAAAAGAACCAAACAGTACTTGGTTTCACTAGTATAGCACATTTAATGAAATTGGGTAATACCAGCGTGATGGGCCAGTTAACTGACACATTTCCGTGACGTTAGCTCATGTCTGTTCATCATCATAGTCAATGGAGGGTTTATATCTCTTGCGTCTGTTAGGGATCGAATAACGACTTGACCGATTGAGCTCATATTCTTATAATACATAATTATATACCTAACTATCCACGTGGAGGAGCAGTCACCATACCCACACCTCACACGCGTTGGTTTCCGGGTTCGATCCTCGGTCACACAGATGTCTGAATGTTGAATTTCGCTAATTAACCCTGGATTAAAGTCATACCTGAGGTTGGCGAATGATGCGTTTTTAGCGCTTAGCACTACGTTCAAACGCCTGACATAAATATTTTAACTTATTTTAACTTTTTACAACAACATCGACATCTCACATCAGACATCGTGATGGTAAGGTAGTACATTAGTAGTGCCACTGGAGTGAAACTACCAATAGTTTTACCTCTACAACCTTGCATAATTACATAATCTTTTAAAATTAATTGGATTTACATACACTTACCGTACCGTATAAATAATGTTCAAGTGAGTTGTGGCAATCGTTAATAGATACATACCTACTACAATTTCATAGATATCTATTTTGTTTATAAGATTTCATTTTAGCAAAATAAAATCTAGAAAAGAATCAATTTGCATGGAAATAGCTTCAGCGTAAACGCCAGCTGTGTTACCACATTGTGTTTTGATGTTCGCAGCCAAAGTGGAAAACAATAATTCTCTTGTTATTTGCAAAACGATTTTTAATTTATTTTCTTTTATTAAATCTTATTGAATTCTAGCGATTTATATTATTATTTTGCATTAAAAAACTTGTAGTTATATTATTTAAACAATACCTACATAGGTAGGTATATCTTATTATACTAAGATATATCTAAGTCGAAATTGTTTATTTTTTTTATTTCATTTGCACTTTATATTATGTAAATGCAAATAGAGGAGCCAAACGTTCTTATTAAGTAAATCTTAATGTTTGTAAACTTGATGTTTAATAAGTTAATGTAATGTATGTAACTATACCTAATGAACTTCACTAACCACATACCTACTTACTTCTTTGAAATAGTATTTATTTCACATTTGTTAAATAAGATACAACAACAATTATTCATTACATAGGGAGGTAGTTCAAGTAACCTAATTTTATGTTTTAAGTTTGTCTTAGAGTTGCTTCTCTTAAAATCTAGAGGGTAATTAAATTATAAAAGCCTCGTCGAAAATGTAAGAGAAACGATTATAAGTACTAGTTATTAATATTCTTTGGTAAGACTATAAATCAGTTTACAAAAATAAACAAATCACGAAGTAACCATGACCAAAACACACTTTCTGAAAATAACATGTCGGACAAAATAGCGAACTGTAAGCAAACATTGTAGTTTGAAAACCTTCAACTATAAATAGTTAACCGTCATAATTTGCCTAATTCAAACTGACTACTCATTCCGGAAATGGCCAGGCATTATTACTTAATTAGTTTATAACGGTTACTGCCAGCTTTTACAAACAATAGTTTTCCGGACGGCAGGGTTTCAGCTTATTCCTGGGCTGGTTTCACACTTGCTACAGATTAATTTACAATATAAACAGAACCTGTTCAAAATTTGTCGCCTAGAAATAAATGATTTAAGGATAATATTAGATCACTGTAGCAAAATAAGTTAGTTTAAGATATAGATTAATTACGTACTTTTAGAAGGAATTAATCATTATGTACTCGTAATTGTAGTTAATGATAATAAATTTGTGTCATTGAAGTCATGATTGTATTATTATATTTAGAAATGTTCTTTTCAGAGTAATTTGTAGTATCACTGTTTTAATTTAAAATTAATAATAAGAGCATAATAATAAACAAGGTGAATACACGCGATACTGGTGCATTTTGACAATTAAAATACAGCAGAGCTGTTCAATTTTGTATGTAATTACCGCGACTTTGAGCAAGAACACCGCATTAACTTGGAAATTTATTCATTATTTTATAATAGGAGTTATTTTTACAAGAACTGTTATATACATATCGTCCTATGATATATTTAGCTACAAGGTAAATTAGGTAAACCGAATATAAATACATAGTTAATGGTATGTTCCATAAAACAAACGAATTTACATTTAGGTAAGTAGGTACACATTTATGAAACATTTCAAAAATATATTATGTAGTTACGCTAAGAATATACGATGCACTAATTTAATGGTTTGTGGAATTTTCTTTGAGATGTCAACCTTACTTATTTTCGATAATAAAAAGCAAGACCTGATTTATTCATAAATTACATGAAATTGATTCCAGTCGCTTTTCATCGCGTATAGATTAATATACTTAATTCTATTATTTTTTTTACAAATTTCGATATTGCTCCTATTCGTTCCATTAAAAATAAATTACTTTTATAGCTCATTTCAAATAAGGGACCCGAAGCCGTCCAATTTCGCAATTTGTACAGAAACCTTCGGGTATTAAGCCAACCAGGCCGAAATACACATTTTAATTATTATAGATTACCTGCGTATCAAATACCTAGGTAAGATTAACTTGAAAGTACCTGATGTGGTTAGGGCGGTAGACACATGAGAAAACCTTTTAAGGTTTAGTAGCACTTAGGTATTAATAAATAGAAATAATATTGTGTTCATAGATAGGATATTAAACATTAGGTACATTATAATATACGTAGGCATAGGCATTAAGTACCAATTTTTATGTACTCCTGTATCTTTGGCAAGCACGTCGATCTGTTCACGACGCGATGTTACAAAGTTATACGATGGCACGACGTGCTACTATGCGACACTTTATCGTTAATGTACACCTTTAGTTTTAGGACGAACAAGTAGCCCACCTGATGGTAAGTGGCCACTGCCGCCCAAAGAGATCTATAATCAACCGTAGCTCAGATCACAATCATACCTGAGGTCGGCTACAGCCGGCCCTGAGGACTAAGTTCGAACGCCACAGAAAAATATATCGCCATTAACACACTCTTCAAACCACAAGGCTCAACACTTATGTAATTAGACAGAAACATTGGTGGAGGTCCGGTTTTAGACGAACTAAGTACAAAGGATTTAATACCTTTAAGTGTATTCCTACTTATGTATTTAAGTTTAATGTCGTAAAAGATAAAAGTAACTTAAGTATATCACTTAACTCATGTGTGTCACCACCCTATAACGTGTCCGGTGTTAGAGCCACACGGCTGCACCACGCCTCGTCAGGCATGAAATTCAATTTGCTCAGGATGCAACGACCTACAGCGTCCATACCAGATACTACGTAATTACTGTAGCTATTCTAAAACTTTAATCTTATTTGATGATATTCGTTGTCAATAACTCTTGATAATTCTTAATTAAGTAGTCTATTAAAAGCCGCGTAAACCAAACTGACAATCGCTTTCCAATATTTACGTTTAAGCTGAATTTATCAATCAATGTTCTGAAGACTTCATCAAACTATTATTTTTCAGAGATCAATCGAATATTATTTATTATGCAATAGTGTTATATATCTATGTACTTATAGATATATTAAAGGAAATAATAAAAATTACCGATAAATAAAGTAACGAAATGACCATTAATATGTAATTATTCTTTTCTAGAGATACAGATTAGTCGGTGAATTCCCTTCGGTATGCAGAGACAGGACTGTAGGCTGATTACTCAGACACGCGTACCCCATAATGAACGATCTAATTAACTTGAATGATTTTAACTAATCCCCGAAATCGTAAGACTAGCATTAACTACTTTAGCATTGATCTGTTGGTTATTAACAGACAAAATATAACAGCATTTGAATTACTAGGATAATTTTCCAAAATAAGTTATCAGAAATTGGCCGGCTAAAATAACATTTTTCCTAATTAATATTAAGATCTCGAATATCACTTTGTTCGTACACATTAATCTTTGAAACCAAAAAACAGTCAACATTAATGAATATTTATCAGTATGTATATTGGTTTCTTCTTAAAGACAGGATAATTCTGGGCCTGATAGGCTAACTGTCGGGCCCCAAACTGTTGTAGAGATCTAATTATTTTGCGGGCCTAACGGCTTTGCCACTCTACCTGGGACTACTAATACCTATGCTTTACTATTGAAACTTCCTGAATCTTTTCCAACCAATGTATAGTAAAATCTTAAATTATAACCGCAACTTTTCAATATCCGAGCATGTCCTTACTGGGCCACTCATAACGTAATTTACTCCGCATACAATGACCAGTTGCAGCTTTCTGTGCACAAATACTCCACTATCTCGAATCCCTCTCACGTTCAATTTGCCAGCAAGTTGAATAAACCTTGCATGTTTACGGACTGGCTAACGATGTTCCAAGAGTGGTTTTTATTGGATCACTCGAAATGTAATTTGCCTTCAATGAGCCATTAACCACATATCCTACCACTTTATGTTTCATTTCAGTTATTTCCCATTGAATAGACTAGTCTTACTACTCTTACTATAACATTTGCTTGTTAAAAAAGTCTGAAAATGCTAAGCGAAGCTTAATTGCAGTCCCTATATGTAACCACTTCTAGACACCCTCTTGGATTTAAGCAACTACTGTAATAAATTACTGCTGTCATAATCATAAGGCAAAAATAGGTGCGGTGCCTTTAAAGTTGAACAACAAATGATAGTACCTTCAAAATCGAAGACAGACTACCGTCAACTAAGCTCTATGAGATTTGTGAAGAACCCTTAACATATAATAATCCGCAACGACCGGCTACAGCTCTCCTCGCTACAAATATATTGCGCTACATTATTGAATCCCACTTGAATTCAATTTATCTGCTTGTTGGGTAAACATTGCATGTTTACAGACTTCGTTACGATGTACCGAGAGAGTTTATTGGATGGAAATGCAATCTTTATTGATGCAGCGGTCCACTGAATAGAGTATTTCATGCTTTAACTTATGGTACCTACCATTGTTAACGAGTATATTTAAATTTTATTTCCAATTGAGTATTTTGTAATTAAAGCTGGTAGAACTTTTTGTAGTTCGATTCCGGCGGCACCACTGCTACACCTATTTCTGCCTTATAACAGCAGTGTTAAGCGCTGCTGTGTTCTGGTTTGAACGGTAAGAGTGACATAGGTAGGTACTAGGTACTCATGATGCGTTCCGTACATACTTAACGTCAGTTATGCTGCATGCTCGTTCGCTACTTTCATAATATAAAAAAACATCCCACTAACAATTATTTACACTGCACTACCTACATTATAAAAATTCTGATAAATTAAGTTTGTTAGCTTGGGACACGTAAAAATTGCGTGTGTAACTAAAATAAGTTGTTATTTAACCATTTTTTTTTTTCAAAAATACTCAAATTCACTATTTTTCATGTATACCTATGTGTTTAATTTTAATGTATTAAGTAATCAATCAATAATAAAAATTAAATGAATACAAAAATTTCCTACCGTTGAGTGTGAAAATTCTTTTGAATTTTATTTTAAACAAAACTTATTATAAAATGTGTTTATATAACTAAAGCTTTCCAGCTCTTTGCGAATTAAAACCTCGGGTATATTGCACCACGTGACGTGACGCTTTGTCTTTCAAATAAACCCTGGATGATGAAAATCAGGTCACAGAGCATTAGGCGAACAATCCACCATGAAGCTTGCGCATTCCTTTCAACGCCTCGAACAAAGAGTGCATTCCTTTTATATGGCTTAGTTAGAAACCCTTGTGATACCTGACTGCCAACGTATCATATTGTCATCGGTATCATATCCATTATTGAAACTTTAAAATATTCTTATACAAGCTTTTGCATGCGGTTACGCACGCCTTAAGTTAAACCTTCCTATTGAAATGATTGAATCACTTTAGGTATCTATTAAAAAAACTGCATCAAATCCGTTGCGTAGTTTTAAAGATCTAAGCATACATAGGGCAAGACAACGGAAAGCGACTTTGTTTTATAGGTACCTACTATGTAGTGATAAAATTTATGGATTAGCTAACATTAAAATTCTACTTCAGCTTTACAATCTCGCTAATTCATTCGATTTAGGTTCTATCGTAGCAGCTTACCTAATAAATTTGCAAAAAAACCTGTCATGTCATTTTTTGATATCTGTATTTTTTTTCGAAACTTTACAATTTTTCCTACTCATTTTATATTTTTACGATGATTAACAATATCCTCTACTACTTAGAGTCAAAGTAGAACCAACATAAATTAAGACAAATTAACATTTAGAAAATCATTAGTAAATTATAGGTCATCCGTTCTCCAATTTGTCTTTTTGTAATTATTGTTATTATTAAGATAATTACACGATATATAGGAAAAGATACTATAAGTAGGTACTTATCTTTTCCGCAAATTCGAGGCTCAATACAGATAATGTGCTTTCCGTGTTTTCGTATAGCCCTTGGGTGTTTCATTCGGCTCTCAGCGCTTGAGTAGTCGTTTAAGATGTCTAGGGACAGGGAATAATGATAACTATAGATATTACGGACATTTGGGAACTAATTATTCCCGTAATCATTATTTATTATTATTATTAAATAGCTTACATATACAGAAATAAAATAGATCAGGATGCAAGTAATTTCAACGATGACTTTCTAAAAGATAATTATTTCGATGATTCTATGTGCTTAGGTTTCAGGATTATAGTGGAAAAAGCAGCGGGAAAAAGTTTAAAAAATAACTAATATAGGTACATACTACATAGGTAGTACCTACGCTACACAAGTCACATGAGATGGGAGTCACATCTAACAAAAAAGGAAAAACATGCGTAAACATTGTCTAATAGCACCAGTGACTACAGAATAAATTGCACAAACATTTTTGCGAAAACCTCAAAACATAGTGTAAAATTAAAATAAAAGCGAAGCAAACAAAAGCTGTTCCCCAGTCACCCGGCCGGTCCGAATTCAATACCATCCAGTAGGTATTACCGAGCCGTGCATAACATGAAATCAATAGCAATACAAAGCTATTACGTTCATTACCACACTATAATACAAAAGCAGCGTTACGTAATGGAATTTTGTAAACTCCATTACCATTGACCATATTTATAGTTTAGGATTCCTTTCAAGGTACCTACGCTTCTAATGACTTGCCGAAGCTTTTTTTTATATTTAAGCCTAACGATAAGACAGACGGGCTACCAGATGGAAAGTAGTCTCCATCGCCTATGGACATTTGTAATACCAGAGGAGTCGCCAATGCACCGCTGGCTTTGCCGCTAACCTTTTTATGTCCGCTGCTGGGCACGGGTCTCTTCCCGCAACATGGGGAATATTGGAGCGCACTCCACCACGCTGATCCAACAACCTCCTATTAGCAGCAGAGTTGTGCAGTTTCTGGTTCAAAAGGACAGAATTAAACACAAAATTAAAGCTTTTACTTGTATACATTTTTGGGCTGATCACAAAAACGTAATAGATTTAATTATAGTCATAGCTGCTAATTAGGTAATTATTGCATTTGTATCTACCTACTATTAGCCCTAGATAACCGAAAAGCTGCAGAACATTCTGAGGTATAGATAGGTAAGTTATATCTACCTATTTATGTTCATCCAATATTTATAAGAGCAAACTTTATAGTAAGTTTATGTTTGGTGCTCCCTTACTAGCAATATTTCCTTCTGGTGCTACGAAAATATACGACTTCATAACATTTTTCATAAACAAGCTACTCTCATTATTATACCTACAAAAACAATGTAGGTATAGCCTTGCAAGTAAACATAGTAACTTGATAAATAATATAGGTACTTACTTCTAAAATAAATAAACCAGAATGAATATTTTGCAGGCATGATATTGCCTATAAAACAATATTTCTCAAAGTGGGTGCTGAAGGCCTAAAGGAAAAGCGGTAAAAGTCCCAGAGAAAATTAGAAGCTTAAAAAAAAGGAATGAAACCAGCTGAAACAGAACCTTTTTTGTTGGTGAACTTATTACAAACACAGATTTTTATTGTTGGAAAATCTAGTTTTTTTCGGCTGTCTTTTTCTAAACTACTCTGTTTTCTACATTAGACGATATTGGGCGTATTTAGAAAAGATTTTATACAAAAGCGGATTACCTACAAGTAACAAGTTTGAGAGTCTTTGCTATAAAATACTTACACGCGTCCCGAACTCATAAGCCGCACAACAGCAAATTACGAACAATAAATAGAAAAGTTTGAGATTAAAAAACTGAGCATTTTTTACCGCTTCTGGTTCCAGGAAATCCAGTATTGCTTCTAGTTTCAATTAAAAACGAATTATTTATTAATAGAGCTTATGTATACGTCCCTACTTATTTACGTTTAATGTTTCATGTAGGTATTCAAATATATGGTGGTCTTAAAATAATCGGCCAAGTGAGAGTAGAACTCGCACATGGAGGGTTCCATACCACTAAATGTTTATTAGCATGATAA
>DWMA01000083.1:0-15690 GCA_018252035.1 Urbanus sp. 3 SS-2014
GGTCTGAAGGGTGTGTTAAGAGAGACATAGGTACTTATCTGAGGCGTTCCAACTCATTCCTCAGAGGTTGCAACGCATCTGTAGTCAACCTCAGGTAGGACCTAAATATTATCGGGGTTGATTACAGATGTCCATGGGTGACAGTGGCCACGTACCATAAGACGGACTGCATGCTCGTTTTCTAAATTGATCATATAAAAAATTAAAATTATTTAAGTGAATTTTAAGCTCCATTTAAAGTAAATGAATACTCCTATGTTTCATGAAATGCATTACAAAATAAAATGGTAACTAAAATTTCAATCAAGTATATCAAGTGTACTCACCTTGTATTCACGAAGTTTCTATGAAAACTATAGCACAAAGATGCAGCCTTTCTTTTATATTAAAGCTGTTAGAAAATATCATTGTTATCAACTGATTTGTTAACTTTATTTCGCACTATCGAATTGTGATCCTCTCATAAAATTAATGACAATGACTTCCTGTCACGTCTTTATGAAAGCAATTCGTATTAAATTTTAATCTATATACTTAATCCAGTTTAAAGCAACAATAAATGTTATCATAAAATGAAAATTATTTCATTACCAACGCCGTCGTTTACTGCAGCGGGTAATGTTAGGTATTTGTAGGTACTTATGTTGTAAACAATTAAAGGGGTTATAAACATTATAATATCAAAGTTCAGGCTACTTAATAGAGAACTTAATATTACTAATACAATCTTTACATACATATAAGTTTAGTTTAGAGCAATATTAACATGAACCTTCGAAATCAGGTACTCTATTATGGTTGTAAGAGGGCTACGACGAGACCTTGTTATTTTAAATGAAAGCTTATTTTGAATACTTTTGAGCTTCGCAATAGGGCAGATAAAGCCTTTATAACACGCTTTTGAAAGTATATAATAAGTTCTATATAATCTTCGGAAAAGAAAATAAGAGAAAACTCATTCAGTAAGTACAGCCATACATTTCAGTAAGTATATAAATTCTTCCCTGCCACTGTACCTTTAACGAACGTCGCCTATATCTTTAATTGATACAGCGACTGCGCTGACGTGTTTATGACGGTAGTGTAGAAACGCGAGTGCGTTCACATGCCTCATCCGGAGGATATAACCCATACATTAATATATAATATATACCCGTTTCCCCGCAGCGACTATCACCACGTTTAATTCGCGAATCGAGTTAGGGATGTTCGATCAGGGTGCCTTGTATCGATATTCCAGATCGAAATGGATCGTATTGAACTGTATCGGTCCAAGTATCAATGCTCCGCATATACGATTTTTGGATCGATCCAGTATTGAATTAAGTACTTAGAAATTAAAATAGTTGTTTGAATTTACTATTACATTTAATAATAGAGAAAAGATATTTGATTTTTCCTATCCGCAAATGTAACAAATCTAATAATAATCATGCTGAAATGGATACTTTGAAATAAAATATTCTTAGGGAGGTATAATGAGACAACAATAAGCCAAATCTATCGTCAAAGGCATTTTTAAAACAGTAATGACGAAAATACGTTTTGACTTTAAATGTGAATAATACATATTTTTTTCGATCCGATTCTTTGTGCATGTGTATCGATCCGCCAAAGGATCTAGTGCCATTGTATCGATCCAAAAGTCGAACGGATCGTATTCCATTGTATCGATCCACACAAGTATCGGATCGGATCTAACATCCCTAAATCGAGTTGGAAAGCCGCGGTGCTGTGGACAGCAACCGCACGCCTCGTGGAAACTGTGCCACGTCGTTCCTCTCCGAGTAAAAGTACTTTCTTCTAGCCGCTTTCGGAAAGCCGTCTAGAAATAATTTCCTCGCTATAGTAACCTTGTGCGACGTGACATAAGGCGCTTGCCGGCGTATGCACTATAATTAGAACTCTCCGCTTTATAGCCGTTCTCAGAACTCGCAATCGATACCGGAGCCGCGCCTCTTCTGCACTGTGAGAAATACCATTGTGTATTAAGATGTTAATTGCAATTATGAAAACATAACGACGTTTAACTCATTAAATAGTTTTATGCTTCAGAAATGATCTCTTGGTTCTCAAGTTTAAAATAAGTATCAACTTTTTTTACTCAACAACAACAACTTGTGATATTAGTCCACATACAAATATGGTTACGAAATCGAGTCTCAAAAGTAAATATTGCACAAAGAGTTGGTACCACAAAATAAGTAAAGATCAATATGTAAGCGCTGTGCTAAAAATGTTAACGATATTTGATTTAACTTAAGCAAATTACAATGTAAATGCGACCGCCAAGGTCAGAATAAATATTATCCGTTTCTTTTAATCCGCGCTGTACATTGCTACATTACACGAGAGCAAATAAAGCTGAAATCAATTTAAACTTTTTTTCTTTTTATATCGATAAGTCAATTGTCACGATAGGCGTTCATTTGCTTTTAAATTGATTTTGAATAATAATTCTATATTAATGATGACAAATGCAAAAATACCATTTTATGTAGGTACTTCAACGATAAGAAAAATAAATAATAATATACTTACTTCGAAAATATAACTTCCGCAGTAACTTATACTGATTATAAAACGTATAGGTACTTTAACTTGGTTTTAATACGTTTGACTTTTAAATTATTTAATTGCGTTCATTAACATAAGAAATGACTTATTAAGTCATAATATAATATATTGTATATAAGAAATAAGAGCTACATCCAGCGATTGACCCCTTTTTAAACTGAAAGCCTTTTTGGCAAAATTTATAACCATCGTAATGTATAGGTACGTATTGAACAATCCATCTTATTGCTCAGTCCTGGGAAAACAATGGAGATAAGAGGATTAAATACGTATTGGAATTGTGCCAATACACAGCAATGAAAATTGACTCTAGGTAAATTATTGAATTTGATAAAATGTAACAAAAATATATATAGGTAACATTCTATAGTTATGAGCATAATGATAACAGTGTCAAACATTGATGTGTTTTATTTTAAAAGGTGTGCAGTTACTCGATGCGTTCCAGCTTAGTCCTCAGCAGTAACGCATCTAAAGCCGACTTCAGTTAGGATTTTTATCCTTTTTTACAGATTCCCAATTCGTTTACTATTTGTATAATATACAAGTATATAATACTAAAGATGCCTTTAAGAGCTGAGTGGAGCTATAGCTCTACCTAGGCGAAGATATTAGCCAAAAAGTCTATCATTCACTGTCATTTTCATTCGTAATCTATAATTTATTTACAAGTTTATATACCCGTTTTCTAATTAAATAAATAGACGCGACAGGTAGTAAAAGCAGACCCTGGCAAAGCCGGGTGTGATCTGTACCGACACACAAGTCGACCATGAAGGACTACGAAGTAACGAGTACCGATCAATGGAACACGTAAATGAAGTACAGTCGACGCGGTCACTGAATATTCCGATTGTGACTAAGTGTATTGTAGGGATGTGAAGTGTATTGATATCAGCAAAACCCATTATAATGCGGTAATGGTAGCTGTGGGTAAAGGGAATATTTCTGTTTCAACGTATTAGAAACAAGAAGATTGAATTTATCGACCGATTCTTGTATCTTTTACTTTTAATGACAAGCTTAGTTAATTGAAATGGACTTGTATCCCTTTTCGAGAACTGAATATTACCATCTTAAAGTCCAAAACCGAACACTTGTAACACAGAAAAACTTTGTCTTTATTCATTTTCATAGGCTCGCTAAGTATAGCTATATCAGATCTAAATAAGATAAAAATAATATAATATGTATTTCTATTATAGAGAGTTGCATTGATTAGTAAATGGAATATCATTTTACGGTGGTAGGTACAATTATATTATTAGATATGTCCATAATCAAAAACAAATCATGCTAATAACATTAGGATTAAGGAAGCTGATAAAAGTTTGACAGTGATCTGATACCTACTACAGTACCTACATGTAACACTATGTAACTAAGCGATCGCTATCATCAGGGATTCCATAGGTATCCTATCTTTGAATCAAGTCGTGAAGTAACGGAGTCATCAAAGTTCGTCAACGAGTTTATTAATCTACTCGATAGTCGTCATACTTAATTGATAATTGAACTGAAATCCCCTTAACTTTTCAACTATGAAGTAAAAATAAGGATGAAATTACGGTCTACTACCATAATGTCCATAGAAAATACTTTCAACATTGTGAATATTCTACATGAAATGAGTAGTAGTTAAAAATAATTTTAAATTTAGTAACCACAGAAGTAACTTTGTTTATCACAATTGAAAAATACTATAGGTAAAATAAAATCTTTGCGTCGCTCTAAATGTCCCCGAAACCCTTCACTACGTGATGCGACATGCACTTGGCAACTTTTAAAAGTTGATGTGCCAAATAAGTTGTTCTTAGACAATGGTTACATGAAATGATGAAAAACTGCAATTTTATATGTACTAGTGGTCGCCTGTAGGTGCAGGGTACTGGAATACATTCTATCCTGAAAATATGTAAAGTTCTTGAGGTCCAGTTTGACTTCTCTAATGCAAGATGTCCCGCATGTGAGGAAGATCTGCAAAATGGTGTGTATTTGAATAATCAAAGAGTTATTTGGTCATACGTTATGTTTATAATACACAATATACCTAAATATTTTTAGCGTTCCGCACTTCTTCTACATGTGAACTTTAATTATATCACATCTCATATTTCTTCGTGCCCGCAGTGTATTCTAAAAGTGGTAGTAAGTTTTATCTCCACGTATTAATATATAGAAAAAATAAAATAGCCAGGATGTAGCGTTGTCATGTTTGACCGCGCTCGTGACATGTTGGTCGTAGTTTCCGTTTGATGCGGACTACGATAGAAACCTTTAGTGGGTTACCCAAATGTGGGTCACCCCGTATTGTTGATGATAATCTCCTAACCCTAGATTCTCCTCTTGAACCTTATGCACCTTTTATTACAACCGAGAACTTGTTATTCCAGTGCAACATTTCTCCGGTTTCCATTTGTATTTGAAAATGTAAATTGTTATGTGCTTGAACTCACCTAACCTATTCTGGAAAGTTATCCAAAAATTATAGACACTTATTCACTATCAAACATTAATAATTATACTACAAAATTTCATTTTATTTATTTGAATTAACATTATTCTTTATTCCTTAACCTAGGGTAGATGCGATTCTTATGTGACCAGTAAAAGCAATAAATAGTTAAAGAAAGAGTTGTTATTTACTATGTAGCAAAAAAACATGTTCATTGACAATTCGTTAGTGCCAATATGCATGTGCTCATCCAAAAATAAAGTAACTAAATTCTTCTGTTAAATCGGTAAAACGAGCATTGTCGTCATATTCAAATAGAATGAGTTCTCCATAATACATCATAAAGTCGGTCATAAATGGACCACTGAAGACAAAGATCGGACAACTCATGTGATGATAAGACTGGTAACTCTACCACTATTATCTTTAGTTCAAACCAAAATGCAACACCTCTTCATCGTTATTGTAATACAGATATATGAACCATATCTTCATGGTAGAGTTCTTACTCTATCATCTTAAAAAGTTATTCTATACACTAATGAATGTAATTCTGTAAAGTAATACCTATATGGACATATAACTAATATTATAGTTGTTATATGTCTGACTTATATTATCTAGAATATATTAAGACGTCTCTATCGACTAATCGATGCCGGTATAATAATAACATGTGAATTTTCAAACCATTATAAATAATGTTATTAAAATATAAATATAAAATATAGAAAGCATTGAGAACAAACATAATCTGTCCATTGACTTACATCCGGATCAAGCAACTCTATTTACAAGTAAGTATCGATAAAATAGATATCAGCACATAGTAAACAGGATAGACATTAAACAATCTACTGGCGCCTCCTGTGTAAAGATAGTAAACATTTACATGCATTACATTACTCGAACATCTAAAGATTAGCGTTATTACTTTTATCAGATTAAAGTTTTATCTTTCTTACGTAGAAATTGAGTTATAATAATTGAATTTTATCGACAATAAATTTAATGGTACAATGGGTACACTTCTCTACATTGCCGCCTATTTGTTGTGGTATATAAACGAATGACAATGAATTTTGCCACAAAAACCATATCGCTCGCTTCAGCCAAGTTACAGGACAGGTCAAATCCGGCAAACAATTACAAAGGAAGTAGTCACTAACCATTGAAATTGAAATATCGATTTTTAGTATTGTAACTTAATGTAGTCTTAAATATCATTAGCTAAGTATTCTTTGTTCATCAATATTTCCGTACTATTTTACATTAAATCAGAGGTATTTCTTTACTTGAATAAAACTTATTTTCATTCAATTCGTCATAAATGTACATAAAGATAAATATTGTCCAAAAGAAGTTCAAAAGGTAAGCCTTATCTAAACCTATCAATAGCTCGGTTTTCTGTTTCCTCAAAACGAGTGGAAAACATTTTAGAATTAAGACAGAAAATAAATTAAGTATACAAAACTGTAAGTCAAAATTGTAGTCCTTTGTTTTGGGTATTCAAGAAGCCTTGGATTCGCAGAGTTATTTGAAAAACATAAAACACGACTCAGAAATTCGGGAGATTTTTATGTGTCTGGAACGGGACAAAGGGTCATTTAACTGTTTCCTGGGATGTTAAATGTAGCCCTTTATTACAGGGTTTGATATCCACACGGGGCAAGAAGGCTTAAACCTCATTTACCATAAATCATCATATTAAGAACAATATTTTGCGAAAGAAAGTTAATTTATATTTTAAATCAAGTTTTCATTTCAAAAGGTGGTCAATGCGTTATATTCCGTATATACAGCTACGTCGTAACTATAAATTATACCTATAACTGCTGTATGTTGAGTTTCTTTAATTAGATGTCATACCCGCTAAATATGGTTGGAACATATAAAAGGATGTAGGTTTTCTAACAAGGTTTACATTTCAAGATTAAATCTGGTGTTAGCGCGGCGACGTGCGGACGCGATGCGTCTCCGCGCTCGGCGCCGGCGGCGCAGCCACGACGCTGCCTGTTCCGTGCGCAGACTCTCGACTCCGCGGCGAATTTCGCCGCTCTCGCCCACTGATCTACATTTCACCTCCAATATGGGTCAATAACTGCCCACGCTCAGCCCCTCCGACTGCGGCCGTTCACCTCGCCACTCCAAATCATTGTTCGCTAAATGTAAAGCGTAGCTTGGGTCGACGACCTCGCCGATGGTGCGCTTGTCAATACGAGATTCTTCTTCGAATGACACTCGACACACTGCTGCCGTCGACGTAAATACAAACATCCTTTGACATTCATCGGAACGCTGAATAGGAGGTAGGTAAGTATGTAGTACACTCATGCTACACTCAGCACAATGACTGATTGATACAATGTACACAATCAATATCGATAGGTACAGAGTTCGTTATGCTTTTCAAATAGTTTTTAATAGATGTAACCGATATACTAAATGGAGAATAAATGCTATGAATCACTAAACAAAGAGATTGGCTCAAGTATTTTTCAGTGAAATTATTAGTAGAATAAAGGTAAATATACTTTAAATTTTATAAAACGTATGTTAGTCATGTTTTACTGCATTACTTCAGTGAAACTTATCGACAGCCTTATTGGGTTGTAAATTTATTATTATGCAGCATGAAACTTAATTGGTTATTAATTTTTTATGGGTATTTATCAGTATTTTGTGAAAATGATTGTTTTAAAATAAAATAAGACATAGTCCATTTCAGCAAGCAGTCTTAAGCAAAGAATAATCTCGAGGATTAATATGTCGTAAAAGTACTAAAATATATAGGTTAAAAATACATTCTATAACCATGTACTACCAAACCTACTATTGTATCTATGGCTCTATAGAGACTATGTAATATAAGTATGAGTGGCTGTCAGTAAGTTTGTATGACAGCGTGTATGTACCTGACGTACCTACCTGTATGGGGAGTCGTAGATGCTGCATAGTCTGCATACTAACTAGCATAAGTGCAGGAGATTAGTTCGTAGAAACTCCTGGTGCAGGCAGGACTCTTAGAAAACTAACACATAACACAGCTTTACGTGTATGTTAGACATCCCACATTGGTATTACTTCACAGTTAAATATACTTGTCACATTCTGGAAAGACCTATCCCTGAAGACTTACGCCAAAACTTGTCATTTTGACCGATACAACTGCTATTACAAAGTGAGCATCACAATTTTTTTGTGCTATATGACACAGAGCAGTGATAGCCTTATGATTGAAACTTGGCATCTCAATCGGAGGTTTGAGGTTCAAATCCCAGGCACGCACCTCTTATTTATGTGCGTATTAGAAATTAATTATCACTTGCTTTACGGTGATGGAAAATATTGTGAGGAAACCTACACATCTGAGTTCTTAAAAAAAAGGTTCTCGAAGTTGTGTGAAGTCTACCAATTTGCACTTGGCCAGCTCAGTGGGCTAGGGCCAAAATCCCTCTTACTGAGAGGAGACCCCGTGCCCAGCAGTGGGACAATAATGGGTTGACGACGACACATGTCACATGTTACGAGAACCTATTCCTGAGGATTTAAGCCAATCCTGTAGTTTTGCCCGCCACAAAAGCTATTATAAAGTAGGTGGGCGTTGCACTTTCTACTTTAACTTACGATTATTACTATTTCAAATGGATCATCTTATTTAAACAATATCGTCAAAATGATTGTAATTGAATTTACGTATTGTAATTGAATTTATTAACAAATAATTATCTACTTATTTGTTACTATTAAAATTACTTTAAAGCATTGTTACTTTGTTTACTTTTACTTCTTACTCAGGCTTTTGCAACTTAAGGTCTTACTATAATATTTGACGCTAGAACTGCATGTTAGATATGTATTGTTTTTAAATAAGTACACCAAAAATAAGTCTCAGCAAAGTTCTCAGCAATAAGTGCAGTGTGTACCGTAAGTACTCTATATAAATCTTAAAATCATTAATACCTCTATAGAGCATATCTAACAACAAGCTATTGTATCGTACGATTATCAAATCTATTTAAAATTTTCACATAGTAGGTAGGTATATTTTACGGTGACCAACCAAATTCCTAGAGATTGTTCAAACAAGAGTATACACACGGATGCAAATATTTGCATAACAAAGGTACTATTTCTCAAGAACGTTGGCACTGAAGGCGTTAATATTAGAAACAATGTAGAATGCAAATTATTGTATTGTAAACAAGTTTTATTGTACTAGTTTGAAAATTTTGGTCAAGTAAGTAGGTATTAAATTGCCTAATTAATACTTAATAACCCAAAATTTTCAGATGTACAATTATAATTTAATATTTTTCTATAATAACAATTAGTTGTGTTGTTGTATTAGGTTTTATGATGATCGCGTAAAGGAGATAATAACTAAAAAATGGCTAAAGAACATTAAAAAAGTTGGAACATAACGTAATGTTTAAAGTTGGTACACGTATTAAAAAAAAGATCAAGATTGTTTGTTCAGATTTATCTCTACGATTATACTTGAAAGTCCCTATTATTCCACACAGTTTGTACCTAACAAATTGAGACCGTTAGTCAAGCGAACACGATGATAGAAGACAGATATTTATTTATTCAAAAATCTTTTTACTACCAAATACTTATATTAAAAAAATATACAATTGAATTTATTTAAAAAAAATTGAAAAAAACTACCATAAGTACATGCAAAACAAGTTCATTCTACGACGTGTAGGGATGTGTAATAAACCACGCAGAACTAACCAAATATTTGGCTGCAAGGAAAGTGGCGCGCTGAACGGGCGCGCGCCCGCCTCCACGCAAAGTGTCACGTTGAACTCTTACATAAGGACTTGGTGTGCTTTCGAAAATATAATCGGCAATTTTGGCCATTTCTTCACCGAACAATGGCTTTGTCACTTAAATCACGTTGCCAGAAGAAAGTAGCTCGTTACGGGCTTACGTTATCTGACATCGAGGCCATAATTATGTTAATGGGTGGTACTTACTACTCCTTAATGAATCAGATATTGCAACGTGAATAACACTCACGAGACGTGAGTACGTTTGTATAAACTACTTACAGTACAGTTTAAGTCGCTCGCTTTGTGGAGCGCTTGTATTTTTAAACGAAAACCAGCTTGTGTTATGGCCGGAGGCGGTTATAGCACATGGTGTGCTGGTTGCACCGTGGCCCGAAGAGAAAAACTTCACTTGCTCCACATTCAGCGAGTTCGGAGCCGATGACTCCTCGTGACCGTGTCCTCCTTAGCGAGTGCTGCTTACGCCAAATTTCTCTCTTCTGTTCCGCATCATCACGAACAAAAAGCTGAGACCCGTTCGGTCGAAGCGCGGCCTAGATGCGCTGACGCTACCCAAACCAATTGTTCTCTTAGCAACGTCTATGAGTACCAAATGAGACCAAATCCAGAAATTTTAATAAGCATTTATCTAAGCGAAACTGGATGACTGTATGTACTGAACAGCAGAAACATATATGAGCGTTTTGTCTTAAGTAATAGAAAACTGAAGATTAATACACTTATTATGTTAATATACTCCGTTGTCCGTATATTTAAAAATCCGTATCATTTTAAAATGTTTCAATTTAAACTTAAGTAATTGAGTTATGCTCTACAATCATTATGATTATAGAGCATTATTCAATTTTATTATAAAAATATATGGCTAGATAAGCTAGTAACAAAAAAGTTTTTGAAAGTTATGCATATGTATAAACATGCATGGTTGCCTCAGAATTTAAGGTCAACCTAGCCTATTAAACAAAGACCGAGTTTTTAGCAACAACCGGTTCTGTTAATTCAACGCTCTAACGTTGTCCCAAATATATCAGACATACCATTGAAAATAGCTTATCAAAGCCGGGATTGCAAAACATGTTAAACTTTTTAGATTTGTTGCGAAAAACGAATATAAAAAGTTTGATTTAAATAATTATACAATTTAATCTTTTCGGCAGGAGGCAAACTGTAATAAAAGATAAAAATGCCTCTTAAAATTACATAATGAAACTTTCATGATAGAACTGCTTTCTTTGGGTTAAATTATGTAAAAACTGGTATTTTTTATACTTTACCCAAAAGAAAGCAGAGCTTGAGTCTACGTTTTCTGCCAAAAAAATTGAATTGTTGAATTAATTTTTTTATACAATATCACATATTTTATGACTGTCTATTGAAAACAGCTGAAAGCGACGGCTTAACTTGCCTTGTAAAACGCAGAAGCAAACATTAGCCACTAACACTTACCCATCCAACTCCCGACCACACCCGATATTGGTTAGCTTTGTCGCTCTACAATGATTTACCGCGCGAGCTATTACGCTTCTACAAATAAATATTCTGTACATAACTGACAAATGCGGCTCCAACCTGGCTTCTACGTTAAATAACTTTATATACTTAGTAATGCTTATTATTTTATTTTTATTTGTACATCCTTTAGACTCAAAACATCGCGTACATACCTTCATTGGCAGCTCTTCTATCACATCTAATACAAAACAGCTGTGAGAGAGCGATTTTATTTTAGCGATAATAACAATGAGAATATGATAATAATGGAATTAATTAATGTACGATTATGATCAATAAATATAGTAGTTTTAAAAAGGGTTTATTCAACGATATACCTATATTATTCAAAAATAATAATAATTACAAGTCACGAGGTACCGAATTAAAATATTCTTGAGGTAGGTCTTTGCGCAAAAGTTACTGTTTCGCGCGTGGTTTTTCCGCTACCTGGAGGCAAAAGCTATTTGCATTACATAATTCATGTGATAATAAAATTATGTAAACTGTCAATATTTACGTGTTGTGGAACCAGTGACTGTAAAATCCACTTTCAAACTATTTAATTGCACGCACTTTACGCACCTAAATTAATTTACAAAATATAAAGACTGAAATTTAGTTTTATTCATGCCTTAAATGATAATTGGAAATCTCTAAGAATAGCTGCAATGTATTTGCAGATCTTAGAGTCTTAGATCATGATTATATTACAGGCTAAAGCCTTAATGTTGCACCTAAAATAATTTGATTTGTATCGAAGCTTTTAGAACATAAATAAAAAAGTTTAAAAAATTATTAATCAGTGTTTGTAAACCATGAAAGAATGTGCCTCTAAGCAAAATTTATTCCTCTTGCGTATAGTCGTCTAGATTAACAAAATTGTAATATTGATGGTGATAGATTGCATTTTTTTATTTATAAGTACACATACATATGTACCTATTTCGGTTATTTGGATGCTTTTAAAACCTACTGGCTCAATAAAAATACTTATTTTTGAAGCAACGCAGTCTTAATTTGCGGAAATAATTAAACATTAATTTGCGGCAAAATGTAAAATATAGGTCTAACTTTATCAGCGGGCGGGGCCACTGTCGGAAATCTAGTATGTAATAAAGTTTGATAATAAATCAAAATGTTCAGTGTGCAATACCAGCAGGTGCGGCGGTCGAAGCTCGTCAGCACAGTGTGACCAGATTTATATTGAAGATTCTGCGAACGGGTCTTTTAAATTCTGCGATTTTTTATGTCAGAATTTTACCTCGGAATTAAATGTTAATTTATTATTATTTACCAGGTAGGTACCCTAAAGGTACGTATAAATATACTAATGGTTTTGCTGAAAAAAGAAAGACCCGATAGGCCCGAATTCAGAATTTGACTTTGAAAAAAATGGTTGATTTTTAAAGTATTATGTTCAAACTAAGATGTCTAATACTGCTAATGTTCTGCGGTAATTTTATTAAATTCTGCCAAAATTTGCAATTTTTTCATTCTACGACATATTCTGCCAGATTTCAAATTTAGGACCTAATTCTGCTGAATCTGGTCACACTGTCAGCACTACGCTAAATGTCGCGCGGCCTCCGTACTCACAAACGGCCTTTGCAGTTCGGCGCGGTCGACGACCTACCCGGGGTCGATGACCAAGCCCACATTTAGTTTTCACTTTCGTTCACTAAGGATAACTGTACCATATACGCCACTTGCATACCGCCAATCCATCACCAACCGATGCGCCATCCGCGTTCCCAAAGCATGCCCAGAATTTACAATACCATTGCAATTTAGGCAACTTATTAAATGCCGAACGCTTAGCAATTGCACTAGAAGAGCGCGTCTTAGTGATAAGACGGCGCGGTGATTCCCAGCTAACGCTCTACAATGTTACACTCATACATAAGCATTATGAGTTACAGAATCGATTGACATGGACATTGGTACGTTCGTTTACATATTAAATGTTAATCGAGATGAACGCACGCTAAACGTTCGAGCTACGTCCGTCACCTACCTAGGCGGAGGTTGTTGCTCTAATGATTGCCTATGTCGTAACTCGGGCTTTGGACCGGTGTCCTTTTCGTGCATTTTGGTTACAATTGAGTAATTTTCACGGGTGGTGGGGAAAATCGGTAGGTGATGAGGAGGTGCGGTGCGTGGGGTTGCAGGTTCGGAGGTGGTTGCGCAAGAGCGGTCGTCGACTCGGTTATGTCAGCGGCTTACGTAAGCGTCACCTCGCAACGCTCTCGGGGCAGGCGCCAATTGTAGCCCCGCGACCGTTTTGCACTTCTCGCGGTCTATTTGCAGACGGCCGCGGCTCGTTAGCGGTTCGACACTTCATCGCCGACTCGCTACATTGTTGGACCCCGACAGTACAATATTGTTCAGGTATTATATATTGCTTTGAATACATCATGCTGTTAAAGAACTTGCATTGTTTGCAAACACGTTGTTTACACTTCGTGAACTACTGTAAACGATGTTTAAAAGAACGTACTTATTTCAATATTCGCTATGCTTCGCCCAATCAAAAAAAGTGTATCGTAAGTTACATTTCCTTCGTGATGTTCTAGTATTGCGCAAACGCAATCCATTAAACGTAACCTTTCATGACTCGATGGAGGCAGCATCAAAATCGTTCATTGTTTAAAGAATAGATGTGCCCCGAAGGAGTAATTATGCGATCGGTCGGAGTAGAGAAGGGGCTGGAGCGGTTGCGTCAGCGCACGGAGAGCGGTCTCAACGCACAAGGTTGCAGAGGTTCAATGGTCTAGAAATACGACACCCGACCCCGGACAACCGCACGCTGCGCGCCGCACGCCGCCCGCCACGCGCGTACTACGCGCCCTCGCCTCGTAGACCGCTCGACTACGTCGCGTAGCAAACAAACGTACTTTTACGGAACAATTTGTACGTTAAAATAAATATTTTTACGTAAAATATGTTATTAATATTAAATGGTATTTAAAGTCTAATTTAAATTATCTTCAAACACAATCTCAATTAAAATTTCGTTAAAAACTTAGCATTAAGATTTTAATTTGATAACTGTTCTTTCAATGTGAATTAGAAATAAATCTTATAAACTGATTTATGTGTTACACTGGCGAACTAACCCAGCAACAAATGTGAGCGCACTTCCTCTATATACAGTTATATATTGTTAAACTAGGTCTTCCAAATTATGACAGTTTTGTTTTAACGGTACACACACGCACAGCTTGCTGTGTAACCTTCAAAAGAGAGAACGCGGCTACGTAGGCACGTCCAATGTGCTAACTCTTTTTATGTACACGTTTCGCAATTTTTATAAACAATTTTGCCTTCGACCTTTATGAGCCGCCCAATTCTACCCGATTGATATTCCTGTGGCGATGGCCTGTTCTTTTCGTAACCCATAGGGCGCAGCGCAACGCACAAGCACGCAACGTGATCTAAATATATATGTGCGCATCACATATAGTATACAAATCATTCTTAAGTCATTCATGACACCCGCGAAGTAAATTTCGATGTCGGCTGATTTTCTGTCACAATCCAATACAGCGCTCGCCGAACGACCGGTTCTACTAAGTTTCTGTTTTTGGCATGAATATTTTAAAGTATTAATTAGTATCTACATTCTAGGTAACACGCCAAGTTAACGCTTTTGGTTTAATCTATTTTTGGCTTTTAAAGTTATGTGGCTACCATTAGGTTTTCCTTATCAATTACAACACATAAAATATAGAACCTGAAAGTACTATACTAACTACTACTTTTTTAATAATACGCACTGGAGTAAAATGCATAGCAAGTTAGTGGATAGTGAAGAACCAACTGAACTGAAAGTAATTGTATCAATTCGTCAGTTAATATAACTTACAATAATAAACTAATTACTATAAATTATGTTAATAATACAAGCTTAATTTCACTTAAAATGTAGTTTTTGTAGCCCTTGCATATCTATAAATCTTAATTGTACCTACTTTTAATTTTACAAATTTTTTTCAGCTCTATATTAAATACGTTCTTGACAATAATTGAAACTTCCCTTGAGTAAAATAGAAAAGTACGACCTAAGTATGATTTTTCGTAGTATAAAGTTAGTTTTGTTAATAATATACCAAAAACTCTTGTTCCTTAAGTAGATATTTCATTGATGGTTCATAATTTTGATATTTTTCATATATAATAGTAATATCTAGGGGTAATATCTAGGGGTCACCCATAATAACATCAACGAAGGATAAATTATACTTAAATTTTAATTTAAATGCTTATTTTGTAACAAAAATCTGATATTTTTATGTGTCTTTACTGATTTTTCAAAATTAATTAACAGTGTATTATTTAAATGTAAGCTGCAACTCCAAATAA
>DWMA01000084.1:0-15649 GCA_018252035.1 Urbanus sp. 3 SS-2014
TGCAACGCATCTGTGGACGATCTCAGAATATATATCTCAGAATATAGATTACTTTCTGCAAATGTAAAAAATACCCCAAGAAAATTTTGCGCAACAATTTGTTCGTACTACTTTTTATAACTAATAAAATATCTAGTTTTTACTTTATGGACAATAAAAAGAAGATAAACACAAAATAAAAATAGGTTTGTTCTTGTAAATAGTACTGTATATGATACGGAGAAACAGATATTAAAACCCGGAGTAATTGTTATTGCTTTTTATTCCAATATCTATTACGTGAATAAGTTATTGTTATCGAAATTTCTAGTGCAGATAAAAATTAAAAATTATTAGCATCAGTCTTTGTTAACTTTTTTTATTTTTTTGTTATTCGTTTATTCGCAATACTATTACTTATTTAACTTTACGAAACCGAAGCCTATATTTGTCATGCACACACAGTTTGTATGTATTTGTGTTTACGAACCCTATGTTAAAAATTGTGTGTAATGCTTGTTATAAAATGAATGTAAATACAATAAAAATAAACTCAATAGTATAATTATGATCTTGAATTCAATATTCTTGCCCTTATTCAGTTTTTACCGGTAATAATGTTTACATTTCTAAAATTTCCATCACCAAGTTTGTTTCAAGAAATACGTTTAACTGATATTAAGCTTTTATAGTCACTACCCAACCGAGTTTATCTGTAAGTTGTTTAAAGAACATTACGCTGCATTCCAAACCGTGACCGATGACCGTAATCGTAAAGCGGGGGATTGTCGAAGCCGCACTCACGGCCCGAAGCCGTATAATATTTGTTTGATAAACAACAAAACATAAATGGACTAATTACAAAATCTGATGATTTATTGGTTTCTCTTGATGAATATCATTCTTCATATAAAGTTAATATTGACATTTTATGCATAACTGAACATAATATGACATTTAATGATTTAGACATCTTAAAAATACCAAATTTTACTTTAGCATCGTTTTATGTAAGAAAAAACAGGAATGGTGGATCTTGTATAATAACACGTAATGGACTTAGATTTCGAACAATTCATGACGTTGATGCCCATAATATATCTAGCGTCATCGAGTGTAGTGCGATAGAGCTTATTGAACATAAAATAATTATTATTTGCATCTATCGACCACCAAATAATAATAAATCTACTATAGAAGTATTTTTCAATAAGCTCGATGAAATTCTTGGCAAATTATGTTATAAAAATAAAAAAATCATTTTGTGTGGCGATTTTAATATCGATAAACTAAAAAGAAGTAAGACATCGATAAACTTTGAGCAAATCTTATATACTTACAATCTTAAATTATGCGTAGATCAACCTACACGAATCAGTAGTGGTACGTGTATAGATAACTTTGCACACAATATCCGTGGTTGTAAATGCTCTATAGTTGAACTAGCTCTATCAGATCACACAGCGCAAATTCTTCAGTTTCCAGTTAAAAAAACATATTCCATTAGTTACTGGTATGCCTATAAACGAGATTACGCACATGATAATTTGATTAAATTTTTTGAATGTCTCAATAATTTATCTTTTCAAGAGGTGTATACAAATAGTGACCCAAATGTTGCTTATAATAATTTTCTTGAACTATTTCAATTGTTCTATAACCTTTGTTTTCCCGCCATTAAAGTTAGAATCCCTATATCTAAACGTCCTAAATGGATATCTAAGGGTATAAGATTGTGTTGCAAAATAAAAAGAAAGCTTTTATGGAAAACAAGAATAACAAATAATAATCAACTAATCAAAAATAGATTCCGAACCTATTCTAAAAAGTTGCGAAAAATTATCAAACTAACACAGAGATCGCAAAATGACCATTTTATCGGGACTTCCAAAAACAAAGCCAAAGCTACTTGGAAAGTCATAAACAACTGTTCTTCTACACCTAAAGAATATATTCACAGAATAAAGGTAGGTGAGAATTATGAAACTGACCCTCAAAAAATGGCGCAGGAATTTAACAATTATTTTATAGAACATATTCATAATAGTACAAATATACAAGTTAACACAATTAATACCAGGCAGACAGTCAAATTTAGTCAACCAAACTCAATTTTTTTAGGACCAACATGTGTAGATGACATACTTCTCATTATAAAAAGCTTAAAAAACACAAATAGCACGGGGTTCGATAATCTCAACACAAAAATAATTAAACATGTCCAGTTCTAAGTTACATTATAAATAATTGTATAGAGCATGGCATTTTTCCAAATCTGATGAAGGTATCAATAATAAAACCTATTTTCAAAAAACAAGATAGAGAAGATATGCAAAATTACCGGCCCATTGCTTTAATTCCCGTGTTTGCCAAAATATTTGAGAAAGTAATCTATAACAACTTATACGGCTATTTAGAGAAATTCAATATCCTAGCAAATGAACAGGTAGGGTTCAGAAAAGGAAAATCTATTAATATAGCTGTTTATAATTTTCTAAATACATTAATGACGTCTCTTGAAAAGAAATGCAGAGCAACTGCTATTTTCATGGACATGACGAAGGCCTTCGATCTTGTAAATCATAACATACTAATTAACAAATTAGAAGCATATGGAGTGAGAAATAATGCCCTAGACCTAATGACATCTTATTTAACGGGACGTAAACAAATAACTGAGATAATCAAAATTAATCCATCAAATAGAACTGAAACTAAATATACATCTGAGCCTAGAGCAGTATCATTTGGTGTCCCACAAGGTAGTTTACTTGGTCCATTGCTTTTTTTGGTCTACATAAACGATTTCCCGAATGCAATAGATCACCCTATGGTATTATTTGCAGATGACTGTACAGCTCTGTTCATTGAAAACAATCCAATAAATTATGAAGATGAAATTAATGATTCACTGGCAAAGTTAGTTGAATGGTTAAATATTAATAATCTCAAAATCAATTTCAGTAAAACATGTATGATACATTTTTCAAATAGGAACAGTAAAAAGAATAATTTAAATATATCCTACCAAGGTAAATCAATCAGTGAAACCACTACAACAAAATTTCTTGGCATACACATTGACCACCTCTTGACATGGAAGATGCATATGGAGCATGTCATTAATAAATTAAACAAATATTCCTATGCTCTTTACATGTTAAACAAAATTGTAAATAAATCAGCAATTTTGTCAGCCTATCATGCGTATGTAGGTAGTATATTAAGATACGGTGTAATCTTTTGGGGTAATGCACCCGGGATTGAATTTGTTTTTAAAGCGCAAAAGAAATGTATACGCGCAATATGTAGACTCCGTCAAACCGATTCATGCAAGTTGCATTTCCAAAATTTAAAAATACTTACGCTCCCTTCGATATATATACAAGAAATAGCTATTATGATGAAAAAAGAACTACACAAGTACGATAGACTAACATTGGAACGCCATAAAAATAAATTATGTACAATTAAATCTAGGACCACACTCTATCGCAAGAGTGTATTCTGTATGGGTCCCACAATTTATAATAAATTACCGGAATGTATTAAATCTTTAAATGGACATATGTTTTGCAAAAAACTGAAAGATTATTTACTTGGAAAGGCCTTCTACTCAATCCAGGAATTTCTAGAAGATGAAAATGGTTAAATTAGAAATATGTATTATAGTAGTTACATTAACATTTATTTTGGATCCCATTAAATGAATATTAAAATGTTTATAATATCATTATTTATTATATAACAGTTGTATTTAATACAATCAAATAGTGTGACATCTGGATTGAACTTCTAATTGACATAATATATTGTTTTAATTTGTAATATTTTTATTATTAATAGGTATTCATATTTCTCCTGTCAATAACTACATGACAAATATTGTGAATTTAATAATTAATTTATAGAATTGTAATTGAATATAATTGGAATATTTTATCTTTAATCTATATCATACTAGTAATAAGCTTATAACTAATGTGATGTTAATTTATAATATTAGAATTAGATTTTTGCATGCCTTGACAGGTGGAACTTGGCGAACTCTATATATTGTCTACATCACTTATGTACCCATGTTCATGCGAAATAAAATATTTGAATTTGAATTTGAATTTGAAATTTGAATTTGAATTTGATCGTCAATCGTCATGATGCCAGTCGTGAGCCGTTTTGATGCAACGGTCACGAATTCGGTCGAGAACGTTCGTTTGTGATTCGATTTGACTAACGTGTTACTGACCTATGCTGTGTGATCGATTGATTTAGGTACTCGTACGTCATCATATTACACTGGATCGATGTCCAGGTATTATATGGTTGCCTTAATGAAGCCCTTTATCTGTCCTCGGTTGTTGTTTTCGGTTGCAACTGCTACAAAGACATAATCTTACAATATTTAATTTATACTGTTTAAGTTGGTACTTCTTGTTGTGTTTTCTTTTACTTGAAATATCAATATGTATTTGTAACCATTATTGAAAAAAATCGTTTTAATTTAATGAACCCAATAATCTGTAACGTTAAATATTTCTGAATTAGATTGTCTATTCGTTAATTTTATAATAGGACAGGTTATCTAAAATGTTAGCTTTGTTATTTTTTTGTTCGATTCAATCGATCGGCTTACTGTTAGTAAGAATCGAACATTTCTGCAGAACGCCGCGTTTTTCATGAGTCGTCTTTTGTCGCGCGCTTCCCGGGAATATGTGTGTGTGTATGTTTCTTTCGGATATGCTCCTCTTTGTTTTTATAGATTATTCGCTGAACGCGCCTTTAAACTGGCTGCTATGAATCGCCTCGCCTGTCCGCTTCTTATTAAAACCGCTTCGGAAAACATAAATTTATTATCGTGCGCTCGGACACTCTAAATATCTCTGGCCGTATGTGAAAAGTAGAGTTGCTTTTTTCTGTGCATTGAAAACAAATGCAACCGTTTATCTATTCTCAAATATTTCTAAAAGTGAGTGGAATGATCGGAATTCTTAAAAATATCGAAGGAACCATTTGCGTTATCGTTTTTTATTTTGGCCGGCAACGCACGGGCCGTGTCGAATTTGCGCATTGTTCCCTTCGAGGCGACCGAATTCTGTTTCATTCTGCACCATGGGCTTCATAGCGCTAACAATTCCACCGCGTACGTGCCTAACGTAACTCTGTTTTTCTAACAACGCCGCCATAGAAACACTTTGAAAACTGCTTTATTTGCCATTGTTATTTCTACTCCCCACTTGCTTTTATACTCGTATCCATCGTGGCGTTACTTATATTTCTAGCAATATGATGCAAACATTTAGCCTTTTGCACTATTATATGTAAACCCACACTTCTCTCAATACAGATTGCTTCATTAATTAAACCATCACACTTGTGTATCAAAATTCGTGTCGCCTCGTGATTGTTTCACTCGTGGGCACGCAGTGCGCGGGCATCTCCGGAATGATCATCGCCATCTTAAGAATTTACATTTTGCACTGCGTAGAATGCCTTCTGGTTTCGTACATACTTTTTTCTCGGCTTGTCTCATTTCTCGGTAAGTGCTCGTTGAAATACCACCGCTGGAGATTTAAAAAGGAAGAGCAGGTTCGCTCCCAAATGTGTACCACTCGAATTGTTTGATTTGAGTTTGTTATATCTCATAGCTTCTGTTGCAAGATAGTCGCGCTAATTCCCGTAACTGCCTACGTGTTGTACGTCCAACGTAGCGGTATCTACTTGTTATCGAATCTTATCACGACCTTAAGACCTTAACCCTTGTCGTATCTGCTATGTTAATTAGTTATTTATTGAAAATTATCTGCCTACTTTCAATAACGTTCCATTGTTTATGATTTTTGCTTTATATAAGTATGGATATTTGGAAAGTATGTGCGAAGTACGTAATATTGTAGGCACGATGTACGAAGGGATTATAAATTATTTATTATCGATATTTATCTGGACGAATCGTAGAACTGTGTAAAAATACATTGTTTGTTATAACATTTACGCGTTATCATATAGTTATTCTTAACATCGCATGCCATTGACCTTCTCTTCCAAGTAATAGATATATTGATGGAAGTAATCATCCGCAATAATTGTTTCTGCGTAAATAGTTTGATATCGCTTATTTTTACAAGGCACAAAATTCGCGTAATTGGCTGATATGTTTATTTATAAATTGATTGACTGTACTTCATTTGAAGTTTAATTTTCTGTTTACATAAACAAAAGTAATTTGAACACAAAGATATTTATTAAATTTGATAAATAATATAAACAATTAACGTCAATAAATTGATTCATGGAATAAAATAAAGAAGTAGTAGTACCCGTTGTTCCCCAGTTCATTAATTAAGGGACATTTTTAAAGGCGAAACACAGTACTACAGTTATAGGATTTTATTTGTTCATAGAAGGAAATTGGGTTTTAATTTTTTTTATATTTTTCGCCCTTAGCTTCTTGCCTTTCAGCCCAAATTCTCAATCGTTTTGACGAAGATTTCGTTTTAACGAGTACCTACGTACAGATACAGATTTAGCAGGGTTTTCTGTTGTCGCAGGGTACAAAAGCGGCCATCGGCGGCGACCTGATGGCGGACCTGCACGCGAAACTGTCGATGCGTCGCCGCGGGATCTCGGGGGCGGAGCGCGCCGGGGGCTCCGTGCTGCACACGCTCGCCAACGTCATCCCGGAGCCCGGCGACCAGACGCCCCCGCAGCGGTCATCCAGCGAGGACGACTGGGACTGACCAGGTTTCTGTTTGATGTGACAGCAAGTCTTCGAAAGTCTATGGACGATATTGTAGCTTCGTTTTGTTGTAAGCTGTAATAAGGTATACTTAACAGAGGCGTTCCAACTTAGTCCTCAATGGCAGTAATGCCTTTGTGGCCAATCTCAGGTAAGAATAATCTTATCTGGGGTTGAATACAGATATCTATGAACGGCAGTGGACACTTACCATCACGTGGACTGCATGCTCGATTGATATTACTACATTATAGAAAAAGGTTCGTTAAGAAGACGGAAAGATTAGGCTGAAGTTGAAGCTTACAAATTTTCGAAACTAAACTTTACTGTAACGGAAATTTGTTATTGGTTTCAAAGATAACGTGCACTATGTTCATGATATAATGTTGACTACTAGAATCTAGAAACATTTACACCGTTGAAGCAGTAACAGCTCATTAAGTTTTATGTCAGTAATATCCGCTTACGATATTGTACATTAACATCACGAAAGTGGGTTTTACCAAAACCAATATATAATTTTATAATTAATGTTCAAATTAATCTTCATGCGTTCCTTAAGGCCGAAGACGGCTGTGTAGTTGACATTACGAATACCAGTTTCAATGGTGTTTTTGGTGTATCTTAATCGTTCCGCCTTCTCCGAACCGCGTCTAATGTTACTAAATAATCGATTACACCCGATCGCTTTCTGTTACCGTCGGCTTCTTCGAAAACCTTAATGTGTTTAGGTATTACGTCACACTATTCGTAATTTACTGATGAATGACATAATTATATACCTTCCATAAAAAGTAATTAGATTCGTCTAATGTTATTGGTATGTGTTATTTCTAATTGCTAAAGTTTATAATACAAGACCTTACATTTTGATGAATACCTCAGAATAAATTGAGCTAGGAATAGAACTTGAAAGTAACTTAGACTGATCGATATATCTATTATGTTATTTGATACACCTCTTGTGACATTCGAGACTACAATTTGTCGTGCCTATTTCCATTGAACTAATGCAAATGTCATTAGCGTTTGCAACAAGAGTAACGCATGTTTAGGAGCAAATCGGAAAGGATTGCGGTTCCGGGAGGTTATTACGATAATCGCGTTTCCCACTAGCGGCCGACTCGCTTTCGCTTCCGAGAAGGCGCTCACAAGTCTTCCCCGCGAACTATCAACCGCGGTGATTAGCATTTCCAGAATTGAGCGAAACAAAAAACGGCTCTAAAAATATATGAAGTTGATAAGACGGAACCTGATAGTGGTTAAGCTCGTTTTTAGGTGCTCCGAGCAAGTTGTACCGAATGTTAGACGGCTGATACATCAAGCATTAGGACAAGGCGCCGTTCGCGTTAACCGATGTTATGTAACCTGTGATAATTTCCGCAATCATGACTGTATGTGATTAATTGCGTTGAATCATCATTGTTCCATCGAATTAATAGAATGAACTAAAACCATGTAGGTAAGAAACATACAAAGTGTTGCAAATGTCCATAGACGAGGGTGACTACTTTCCATCAGGTAGCCCATCTGCATTAGATAAATATATAAAAAAGATATGCGACCTAAATCATGGTCAACTAGAGTGAAATGATGGAGGAGACGGTATCAGTTGCGTAGTAACAGCCTAAGCTTAAAACCAGTAAGACTGATCGTAGGCTCTTGACAGTCTAAGGTGCATTCAATTTTCAACGAACAACATGAATGTTAATGATGAAGTTATTGTGAATAGTTTATACCGATGCTTATTATTGTTATCCCTAGGTAATTGTTTGTATCGTGACATTTTATAAAACAGATCTGATATGAAATATTGGTAGATTTTCTTATATTTCCGTTGTTGATATGATAATATACAGTCTAAAGTGTTTAACTATGTCTGTGTTAAGTTTGAAGGCCGGTTACTGGAACGCTGATCGAGGCTTAATTAACAATACTTCAAATATTCGACGCCACGCGCCAATCGGCACAATAGATTTCGTTGAATGGATTCCGTGAAAGATGTTACATTTTTGACGTCCGTCAAGTTGATTTAACACAATAGACCGGTAATGAATCTAACGAAACAGAATAGCGGACAGGATTCATTGTCGTCGTTTGTGCCGGCGGTGTGTAAACGGCGTTTGATATTTGACATTCGTTTAATTAATGTGCCCATTAATCATCGTTGGAGAAACCGGCTCTGGTTGTGGAAGAATGTAGGTTTACGTGGTAGGTTAAAATCTAGAAAGCGATGCTGTTGATATTGGGAATTTGAGATGTGTGTGCCTATGGAGGTGCTAAGTGTAGCTTCGGTTGGAATTTTTTAAGTTGTGTTTACAATTTACCTTTGTATGAATTACGATATGACTTAACTACGAAATTAGTTTTTTAAGTATATGAATTAAGTGCGTTTTAAACGATGTAGTAGCTGTCCCATTCATATTAGTTAAGAGTTAACAAGAGTCAAAGCTGTATATGGCTTAGTAGCATCGGAGCTTCTGAAGACTAAGAAACGAATTAGCAATGGTAGTTTTATACTGATGTGGGCGCAATTAATCAATTTCATAGTAAGTCTTGTAAATATTGGGGTATCCCGTAGCTAGGCACGGCTTTAGTTGGAACTTGGCAAGACTCTGAAACTATATTCTACTCAGCAACGGTAATGCGCATTGTTAGAGCAAGATTTTTGTAATTTAATAGTTAATGATATAACATAGTGATTGGCTTATCCTTAGAAATAATTTTCTTTTTAATAGATATACGTTGTTTAATTGGCTTTAAAAATATTATGAGATTTATCTGATTACGTAGTGGTGAAAAAATTATATTGCTGTTAATATGTGTGGTCAATGTTGTAATATTCATCGTTTTGAGCATTTCTGTAAATATGATTTTAATGTTAACTGATTTTCCGCTGTAGGCGGTGGATATAGATGTGTTCAGCATCAACAAGCGAGCTTGTAATTGGAATCGAATTTTATATATTTGCAATTTTTATCCATATACAATATTGTAAACGCATTTCCGCCTTAGATTATACACAATGAAGAGACTCGATTTAAAAAACTGAAATTAATAAACCGTTCCGAATGCCAATTTTGTCATCTTTATGTGAGACGTAATATTATATTTTCAAACGGTATCGAAAATATGGGTAATAAAATAACCGCTAAGCGGAATCTTTTGATGATATAAAAATATTAAGTATATTTTAATAAAAGTATCCGATCACAATTTTATGCTTTTATATGATTTTTATTGCGCCTTTATCTCCTTTGTGAAAAAAATGTTTCGTTTATTTTATTCAAAGAATTGTGACGCTCGAAATTTAGTATAAAAGTAAATAATAGCAGATATCTTTTTGGCAACAGATTTTTTTGAAGTTTATAAGTACATTCATCAAATTCAGCTTATATTTGGTAGAGAAAACATTCATTTTATCTAAGCGGCAATATTTTTTATAGTTCTGTTATGGTGCAATAAAGGTAAATAGATACAGTTATGATGAAATTTTACTAAATAAATATACTATAGATTTGATTCAGTTCGGAAAGTTTCGTCCACGTAAACACAAAAACACTGAAAAACGCCCAATTTTAAGTAGCAATTTTGATATTTTTATTATTGCTTTATTGGATTATATTAATCGAAATGTTTATCAACAAAACAGGTACATAGTTTTTTATTACTGTTATGTAAAAAACTTATGAAATTTTTTACATACATTTTACATACATTCATAAGCATCATAATAATTTATACAAAAAAAATACAGCCGAATTGAGAACCTCCTCCTTTTTGAAGTCGGTTAAAAATAGGTGTCATTCAGATTTTTCTTACGTGATTATAACTATGTTGACTGAATAAATGCCTGAATGTATAAATGATTTTATACGTGGAAATAAAATGCTTGTAGAATTTCGATTCGTCTCTTGTAGAAGTGGTATCAAGATAAGGGAAACATTAGGACATGTTATTACATAAACGTCGATTTTCGCGTAGTGCCGCGTCTACGTGAGGGAACTGCAAGTGTCAGTATTTGGTAAATGATCGCTTATGGTCGGAGCGTGTCGTTTGAATTTCGTCGCATTTGTATGCAGCGCGCCGGCGACGACAGTTAGTTCCGACGAAGTAGCCGTACACCCGGCTCTGCGTGGATTAACAAACTTGCTCTTGTAATAGATTAACCCCGTATTGTAATCTAAAATCCTGGATCTAACTTCCTTTAACTAGACTCTGTATTTAAATTCATTGCGGTCAAGTTAGAAGCGTTCCAATTATACATTCGATTACCCGATTCTTAGAATCTATCGTAGATTCAAGGTGTCTCAAATGTTCTTTAAAACTTGTTTTATTAATACGAGAGTCACATTGACTATGTTGTGTAATTTGTGTATGGCTCTGTTAGATTTTCTATATAAGATTTTAGCTACAGATTATGTGTTGTTAAAGAGTTATAAACAACTCGTCTGTCAGAATTTATATGATAAATGAATAGTTGCATAGTTATAATCCCAGCTATTGGTATTGGTGAAAGGTTAGGGAAAGAATAATTCTGCCTCCGATCCTAATCGCATCGATGCAAATTATTATCGCATTACATACAATATACATGTTGCGCCTGAATTCTGCTTATTTTAATGGTTACACATAAACATCTTGTAACGACGAGTCGACTATTTCCACTTATTTAGTATAGAAGCCGATTCTTGCCTACCAAGCATGAATCAGACCTCATTCGAGTAGTGAGCTCCTGAATCTTAATATTAGACTATCTCACTGGTAGTGTCAAGTGTAGTATATTTACAGCGATGGTCCATCTTGGGCGACAGTCTCTTAGCACACGGGAAGAAGCTGCTTATAAATTAAACATGAACTACGCCGGAATAAGCTTTTGTCGTGAGAAAGTAGCTTTGTCGATTTCTTCACATATATGGCAACACTGCATTCTCAGTGTCACAGTCACATTATACTTTGAGAGATTTCGTACATCGGTGCTTCGCTAAATAATGCCATTGTACTAGGATATTAGAATTAATAATTGTGTAAGCTATCGCCACTATTTATGCAGGTTGATATATTTAGGCTACCATATGAAAATTTGATCTTTCGAGAACGGAGCATTGTGTACATATTTTATACGAGCATTCTTTTTATATTTTTGTATTTTAAACATTAAGTTTTTTTTAAAGGTAACAAGTGTTGAATATTTTGTACGTCAACTTGGTTGATTCGTTTGAAACACTGGTAGCTAAAATATCAACTGTTTCATGTAGCTTTAAGGTAGCTATTAGTAATAGTAGATTTAAGCATTATGAAGCGAATCAGGAAATAAAATTGTAATAATGTTAATATTATAGATGAATTTGTTAACAAAATTATGTATATACAATAGCGCTATATTAATATTAAATATTATGTGTATAAACTAAGTCTACATGTAACTATTGTGTACTTTAGTAACTTGCCTTATGTTAAGATTTTCATAAGATTTTGACTGATTGATTTAATAATCTACGTAATTTATAATCGTGGTTTTACACTGTGCATTTCTCATAAGTCAATGCAATTGTTCTTCGACACTAATTAGGTACAACAAAATAGTCAACAGTTTAAAGTGGATTAGTGGGTGATGACAATGACCTTATTGTTTCCCTCGTAGACAATAGTACGCGTTGTTAAATTTATCTACGCCCGGATGTTTTCAATTGTTGTTTACATAATTATTATCTTATAAATAAATCCTCTGTTGACCATTTTCCACTAATCCACTTTATTATGTCTAGAATAGTTAGTAGAAACTGTAAATATACAAATGCCCATTTTAACTGTTTAATCATGATATCTATGGCCTGTATACATAAAGTTCGTTGTATGATTGAATTTTACCCGTTACTATGTATGGTGGTAAATAAATGAGATTTTAAATTCTATGTTTTGTTTTATTTAAAATTGTGTTATGTTATATATTATCTCCTGAATAGGTTATGTGAAGTACCGCAGAATATAATATTCAATAAATTTCACGATATCCAGTAACGTAAAACTACTTTAAAAGTTGTCACACAATAAGATCACAAGATATAATAATATGACATACATGTATAATTGTATGATAATAAATGTACCTGAAAAAATTGACATATTTGCATTAATCATTTTCAAATTAAGCAGAATTACCTTATATTTACGCTAATAAAATAAAATTTATGAATAAAAGTTCTAATACGCTTTATTATACCGACTTTTAAAAATCTTTACTTTTACGAGATAAGAATTGATACTTTGGTATTATTTTTATAGTAAAGGCAATGGTTACTTATAAACATATAACTTGAAAAGTGATGTAATTACCTACACTTGAGTGACTTGACGTGTTTTTTAAATAAATGAGTTATTTTGGAAGCTGTCCAAGTCGTAATCCGGGGCCCTGCTTCCCGGTACAGATAAATAAGCCAGTAATCGCGGGTCACCGACTTGTTTTCACGTATTCTGATTATTTATAACGGCAGAGCACCTCGCTAGAAGCGACGTGTTTCGGGTTTTACACGGCATTGCCCCAGAATAACGCTCGTTGAGACTTCTCGGTATCAGCGCCGAGTATTTCGATTTCGGAAATAAGGATTCCGGGAAACCGCTGGCCTCCGCGCGTGGCGCTCGGAGGACGCTGCACTAGGGTTAGGTACTATTTCAAAGTAAATATTGGTATCACGCATATTTTATATATAGGGCATATTTTTCATACAATTTGTAAGGTTCCATGAGTTGTAAAAGTTCAAATAAAAAAAAATGTTTTATTTATTAATTTGCCAACACGTCAAATAGCCTTTTCCCTAAAAGTCTTTCTAACGGTTACGACGATTTAAAAAAATATATTTTATGATAACACAAGGGATTTGAATAAGTACCTATATAAAATTAATTAACTATATGTCAATATATTCAATTATACAGAAAAAGTACCTACTTAAAAGTATGAATATTATATTAAATATGTTTAGGATTAACTGCGACAGCCCTACTCTAATGGCGGACGCAGCGAAGAGGTGTGTGATAAATAGCCTTTGCCCGCAATACGCATGGGCTACGTAATTATGAACTTTGACGCTATTACCGGGACCTATAGTGTTTCATAGCGCAGACGATGCTTCGCTTCGAAGAAATGGAGAAATTATAGGTTCTTAAGTGGCGGTCGCTGTATCTATTATTAAACATGCATTTTAATGCCCCCTGAACAAATTGATGTAACTTCATGTATATTTAATATAATTGTAAGTGGTTTTCGTTTTAAATTTGAGTTACAATCTCGAATTAAGTCTCTGGTAATATTGTAGTAATAGGTACGCAACTGACTAAAGGAAACAATGATTAATGAATCTGAGTAAATTAAAGTGCTTTATACCTGTTTATATCGTCTTTCCTTTTATACTTTTAATTTAAAATTAATTCTCTGCTTTTAACCTGTACCTAAGTGTTATTAAAAGGAATACCTCAGTCAGATACCCGTCTCACCCTTTCTACGTTTTACTGCTGGGCACGGTTTCACACAATTGGGGGAAGCTTGAAGCCTCGAAGCTTACTCCAGCGTAGGTACCTACTGCTCTAATGTGTTATTCAGAAACCTATACGTAGGCTAACCTAGCTAAATATAAAAATATTTCTTTTACATAAATTATTTCAAAAGCGTAATAAAGTTAGTTATAACCTTCTCTTTGCTGGAAAGTAGGGAACACCTTAAATGGATACCCGATGCTGGGTTACATGGAATTCTTACCCACTAAAACCACTAAAACCTCCTCAGTGACCTAGTAGACCTCGGACGTAAACAGGAGCCCTTTGCCCAGGTCAGCTCCACTCAGTTGAGTGGTGAGCCCACCATACTAGCAGTAGTACGACTTTGTTACATTTTTTTGATACAATCTCGATTTACGTAAACGTAAACAAGGACCGTTTTTCTAAATCTAAACGCAATACTCGTAATAGTACCCCTATTACTAGTACTGATACCCTGAATTATTAAAGATTGTGTCTTAGTATTAATACAATATAACTACAAAACCGTTTCAAAATTCAAATCAAATGAAATCTTCTTTATTGTGGAATATAGGTACAGATAGGTACATATGTAGTTCTTATTTAAATACAAGTCTCTCTATAATCCCGCCGCAAAATAGGCACACAATCAAAAACTTGTACGTAAAACATTTTTTTTTATTAATAAAGTTGCATTGCGAGTGGTTAGATTCGAAAAGCCTAACATAAACCGCCCGTACAAACCGTTGGCGAGATGAACGGAGCACGCATTCAAAAAGCCTCAAAATAAACTACGGCTTTTACCCCGACGCCTGGCAACCCTACATATGTCAAAACTCAAATGTCAATAATTGTCAAAGTTGTCAATTTGTCGTTGTAATTGTAAAGTCAATCGGCGTCGAACGAATCGTCCGAGAACGGTTCGCAGCTACGTAGAAACGCGTCGATAAAGACACCGAAGGGCAAACCGAAACCGAACCTGAACCGCACGGTCGCCGCCAAATCGTCGCCGAAACCGGCGCAGAAGGAGAAAATGCCGCCGCTGGAGAACCTCACCATCACCGCCAGTGTGTTTAGTAATAGGTATGTTTTGTCATAATATTAGAATTATGAAAAAAAGAAGACGATTTTATTTCAATTTATTACATACTAGCTGGCCCCCGCGGATTAAAAAGTAAAAAAGAATCCATATTTAAATATAAAAATCATCCCGCTTCCCCGCGACTAGCCTTAGACCTCCAGCTATCTTCCAGTGAAAGCCCCGTCAAAATCGGTCCAGCCGTTTAGAAGATTAGCTCAGCCAAACAGACAGGCAAACAGACATGCAGAAAGACAGACAGACAGACATTTTTTTTAATTGCATTTTCGTTATAGGTGTTTCGTTATCGTGAATACTTTCATATGCATTGAGTAAAAAAA
>DWMA01000085.1:0-15615 GCA_018252035.1 Urbanus sp. 3 SS-2014
AGTACATTGCAATAATCATTAAGTTTGTTTATTATACTCTATAAAAAGTGAAAATCTAGAGTATAGTTTAATAGAAATAAAAGAGTTATTGAGTTTAATTGATTTAAAAATATGAAAGTATTTAGAATCGCTACCACATTTAATTTTATATTAACTCTAACGCATTATAATCATAAAAGCAATTAAACGTATATGGTAGCGGGTGCGGAAAATGAAGTCGTTATAATACTTTGCTAGTAGATATTTCCGTATCAGAAAGGGAAGTGGAGTGCAGTCTTCCGTTCCGTTCTTCAATGGCATGACGTCACAATATTGATCTTCTCTCCACAGTCAATGCGCCGTGAGTAGGACAATAACGCTCCATTGCGCAGAACTTCCCTAATATTAAAACAAAAAAACGCAATCGCGATCAGTTTGCTGTGAAAAAAAAAACTTGTGAATTTTGTATCGTTAAAGTGTCAATAAAACGTTGCTCGGATTAGTAGCAAAAACAATTTTAGGACGTTTTCACACTAGCAACACTAAATCTAAATCTATCCATATAGATGTGTATGTACGGCGTTTAGTGATTGCTTCACGTAAGGAAATTAGGGCGCATGCGTGAAAAACATGGCTACGACCCCACTGCAGGGTGGAACAGATACGGATTGGGTAGTTACATGTATTTAACTGTTTTTCGAGTGTAAATTAATTTTAAAATATGTTTATTTTTCTAAACAACAAAAAGTTTAAAAAATGTTAAACTAAGTGGCACTCTGAATTAATATCAATTTAAATTTGGTTTAAGTATATTTTAACTTCAAATTATTTTGGTACTAAAAAAATCGGCAAGTGCTCCAAAATGCTAAACAATCCAACTACCTATTTGCTTGAGTAAATTTAAGAATCTGCTAACGAGTTGCAGTATCCATTAAAAAATTGTTAGAGTACCACCCTGTGTGGTATTTGCATTCGGTTTTAGTCGGAGGTTGTCGTGCATTTCCGCGGTTCGCTTTCCAACCCTCGCCGAGATGCCTTTACAACGTTTCAAAAAATCTTTAAAATATATCTCGGTATACACCTAAAAGCAAACTATCTCAGTGAATAACTGTGCGCATATCTATATAAATAAAGTTTATGAAGTGTATTAATCTTTCATCTCATGGTTTTTATTTAGTGCCTGTGATAGTTTTGCGTTGTGCTTACATTGAGTGGTGCCTGGAGTAAACGCGGCTAAGAACCAAGGTAAAGGCGAGTTGACACCATAGTCCCTGAATCTACTAACCTATTTACAGCTACTTAGATTTCCATTTCGATATGTGCCAAAGATCAGAGCATTTTTTCTGTATTTATCTCAAACATAACTAAATAACTAAACAAATGAGAAATCTTTACATCCAATTTACCAAGGGATCTTATGTAAGAAAAAGTAACTTAACAAGTGTTTTTTTCAGGTTGTCATACGCCATGAAAGACATCGAAGACGACCATGACTGAAAAAGACGTGAACAGAATGTTGGGTAAGTCTATTATAATATTACAACTATGTTTGCATGTTACAAGTTATGTATATCTTATACAACTCTACTATTACATCTTTACGTTTAATTCCACTTAATAAAAGTAGTTTAGTTCGCGTTTTTGAGAGTATTTACTCGTATTTGTAACGTATCCACATGTACATGTACAGTAGTACCAATTAAGACTTTATTTTAAAATTAGAATAACAATACAAATCCCTTAATTCACGTAGAGCTACGATATTAATTTTACATAATTAAAAAAAAATGTAGACACAACTAAACTGGAAGTGCACATAGTATCTATTAAGACCTTATTTTATAATTAGAGTAACATAATATGAAGTCCTTAATTCACGTAGAGCTACGATTAACAATTGTACGTCATTTAAAAAAATTTAGACACGTCTAAACTGGAAGAGTATAATACTCTAAATAAAATTCAGATTTTGAAAAGTATCATGAGTCACGTTACAGCATATACTATACGTACAATTTATATTCAACCGTTCTGGCACTTTTTGAATAGGTAACATGAGTCACCATACAAGGCTTGTATTTTCAGGGGGCCCGTCTAGACAATTTATAGATTAACTTAGCCGATTAGCCGGCTCGTTACTGAATTTAAGTACTTTACTAGATAATGTTACTGTTTTTGTATATTATGTAGGGAAAATGCAGGAAAGGGTTTTAGATAAAGTGTTTTAAAAAATACGGTAATTTATTTGTTTTATGAAGAGTGTTTTTACGTGAAGAGTTTTTGTTTAGATAAAAGTACATAATTCAATTAATAGTTAATCCATTTCATATATCTAAATTTTACAGATGTTGAAAGATATCAAAAATTGAAGTTACTAAAGGAAATGAAGTAACTATCGTTAATAGGTATGTTAAGTAAAAGTAAAACTTGACTTTCTATTTTGTAGATCGTAATAAATATCGTAGATCTTTAAAAAAAATACAGCCCCATCTTGACCATGGAATGCGTAATGTAATGCCGGAATACCTACTACAATCGTGGTAGGAAACGTTGATGCCCACGTGTTTCGGTACCATTTCGAGAACGCTCCGCTACTTTGGCACTTGTTATTGATCAATAATACCTACTGTGCAACTTAGGTGTGCTCATTGAACAAGAAATGAGGTATTATTTATTAGCCGTAACAATTTTACTTTTATTCTCGTTGCTAGTTGCTGTAAATGGAATTCAGTAGTCCAACTCAACTATTCTTGTTAAGACATCGTTATTATACACGAAACATACACATAAATTAATTGCGTGCAAAGTTTTACTTTCAATTCGCTTACGTAATGACAATCCTGTAACGTTAAAGATATTAGACAATAACCTCCTGGTTAAGAGTAAATATCAACCTGATTTTCGGCTCTTTGTAGTGTCTTGAATAACAACAGTCTTCACGTGAATGTCGTAGGAGACGACTAAGGAATAAAATCCAGGAGATGGACAGTCAGCGTCTTTTTGTTTAACATCAATACCCTCCGAGGTCAGCAATACTCATGCCAGGTTCGGGTATAGTCTCAAATTGAGAGAGGTTAAGGCGGTCTATCGCGATGGCCTAGTTGAAATTGGGTGGCTATACAAAATGATGAAATATTAATCTGGGATTTAAAATTATTAATCACTTTTATAAACAATATTTTAGGGACTCCAAAACAATAACATCCCTTCTACAAACTGTTGGTCTGTTTGTTTAGGATAAACTCAAAGAGTTTAATAAATTTTAACTATAATTTTATGGAACACTAAAAGATTAATGGAGCTTAAAGCTATATTTTATTCAAATACGATATAAGCCTTGAAAAACGGTGCTATTTTTCACCTCGGCTATACGTTACCGATAAAACTTCGAATAGTAAAGGGTTATAATTCATGATAACATGTTTTCGTATTCATCGCAATGCAATTGCGCTACCATTTCTAGTTGAAATGAATGGAGCGACATACAGCGGATGTCACGGGTAGTCACGATGCGACGAGACGTCGCGTGTGCGTGCACGAAATGCAGAAAATGGGTTTTCCCTACCAATCCGATTAATGGGAACCTTTTAATTTTAATCAAATTATTCGTCGCAGACAACCAATACTGAGATGGGTAACTCTGTAAATTATAATCTGTAGGTATGTTGCGAATGCGATACCTTAAATTTATGCAAGGTAGATGAGTTGGTAGTCGGTATAATAAGTACTTGTAGTAGCAGCATTAAAAGGTCATGTCGATAGAATTAAAAGAAAATTAGGTATGCACACATACTTGCAAAAATTTCACTGTGACTATAAATAAAATCTTTCTGTAATCTGTCATGATTTTCTCATGGTTCGATCCCCAGCGAGAGAGATGTCTGCATGATGAATTTGGATTTCAGTTTCAGTATTCGTCTTTACGTAATTCTATGGCATTACAACACTGAATAAATCCTAGGGTGGGTTATGCGCATTATTTATTGTTATTTGTTCATTTTATTTTCATTTATAGTTATATCGCAGTAGTTAACGGCTCTATATAGAGACGTACTCCCACATGTAGTCTAGATACGATATGATTTATGTATTGTGTATCATTAACACAGGTAAACTTGGAATGTTTGTTTACATTATCGTTACAAAGATCCTCATAACACCGAAGGTTGTCCGAAAGAAGCAATTATTTTAACTACTCTATAGTAGAGACATCGAAAATCGCAAACATTTTCTGTATATTTTTAAGAAAATGATGATTATTGCATTTTTTTATTTGTAGAAATTACTAAAGCTAATCCTATCAATTATTGATATATATATGTACCAGTAAACATATTTGGATCAGTCCATTTGGATAAAATACATTTTCGATAGGTAAGTAAAATACTCTATTGTTTTGGAAATCTATAAACAACTACATAGGCTGTTCCATAATTAATAAGGTAGACGTACAGAATCATTTCTTTTCACACAATTTCAATCACAGATAACTTATAAAAGTATTGCAACAGTAAGGATCCTCTTTTCTTACGATAGTGCACCCTATAGGCGCCTATCTATACGACAAACAGTAATACGTATCGTCTGGGGCTCAGTAACAAACAAAAGGCACGTAGCGTTACGGTTCATACCATACCGATTAACATTAACGCTACTTATCCAGTGCCCTATCCTTTCCGTTGCACATACATGCATAATCCAATTGTCCTTCGAAAGCACCACTTGTTTCGATACATTGTTTTTTAATAATAAAATACGTGCTTAAGGAATATGAGTGAATAAACAGTTGTGTAGTTGTAGTGGGATTTTCCGGATTAGTGTTCCTTCAGTGACGGGTTTAAATTGATTTACTGCGTGTGGTTAATATTTTTAGCCTTATTTAGATAAATTGTCAAGGCTCCCGCATCGCTCAAGATGCATCCACGCAGTCTTAAGCCCGATGTTACACTGAGTCGCGCGATCGCGTCTCATGATAACCCGAAGATAAACTATTCGGTTAAACATACATAACATTCAGTTAAAAGGTGCAGTGCCCTATACTATAGACGATAGTGGTATGTGGTTTAATTTACACTTTGCTGTAATTAATTCGCAGTTAATATCGCAATGGAATTGTGGACATACTCTTAAAAAAAATGTGTACACTCTGAAGATTAAGAAGAGAAGAAAAAAAACTATATTGCTAGTGATAAATTAAAGTTTTTATAATAAAATGATTGCATTGGTGTGGTGTATTTTCGTGACTGTTATTGAATTAGCAAAAAATGTTTATTATAATGCGAGTATACGGCCAGAAGTTGATGAACATATGCCAAATAATAGGAAAAGAAAACGTCAAACTCGAAGAGGTAGGTTATGTACTGTTACTTTCATCAAAATAAATTTTATTTCAGTCTTATGAAAAATATCAACTTGTTATATCTTGATTGTAGCTGGGAATGACGCAAGTTTAAAGTAATCATAATCAATAATCGTTAGTTTTTATAACAAAAGCCTTTATACTGTACATTTGTTAATTTCATAAACATTCATCATTAGTATGTAGACAAACAAGACTGTTTACATGACATAGACATATTAATAGATCCTCCTACGATAAGTATCTACGAGAGCTACACGGTCAATAAGGTCATCTAGAGAGCTAACATGTTCCACTTGTCATCTAGTACTTGACTATTAGACCTCGTAACCCTGTTCACCTGTGATTCAAGTGTCATTTTACCAAAGTCACTAACGTATGAGGTTACTAAGGAGTTCAATACCCACAGTGTAAGGTTTCAAATTTCTATACGTATTTACTAGTGAAGACCCGGTACGCATCAGCGACATCTGGCGGATTGTTTTGGAACTGCGTTACAATGTTATAGATCATTCATATCGAAAATACCTACTGATCTACGTTTCATGCATCCATTCGTGCATAGTAGTGCTGAGTATGTGTCGATAGATGGCGCTATAAGTTCACATGTAATGTTGTATCTATGTTATACCTATACGATTCTTATGAGTTGTTTTGTTTACATTGATTATCCGGATTATACGGAATTAATTTTCGAAAATGTACAATTTGATGAGGGCACATATAAGTCAGAAAAATCTGACTTTTATTACTATTATTGCCTGGATTTTTCGAATTTTACCTTAGGGAAAATTTTGGTATACCCATTGGTTTTTCATTGTCTGGATCTAAAATCCATGGGAATGTAAAATTTAATCGAGAGGCCGAATTTTTTCAGTTACTTATAAGAAAAAAGTTCCAACTTTAAGTAGGGATGTAAATACCTAGTAGTCGTGTAGATTGCAGAGACAAACTAAAAGATCCCGTTCAATATTCAGAAAAAGGTACCTACTGAAGCGCTTGAAAGCTTACATAGTAGCTGTGGTTAACGCACTACCGATTAACTAGTATTTGCCTAGCTGAATGTAATAAAATAACATTAAGAATATTCAGACCCTTTTCAAATGTGGAATTCAAATGGGTAAAATGTTCGAGATACCAATGATATTTGAGACAATAGAACTTCGAAATTCTGATTGTTGAAGCATTGCATGTTACATTTGCAACCTGATATACGAGGTCATTCACTTTAATCTTTTATTGCTAAGTTTGTGCTCAATATACCGTTAGGTTTTTGGTCGTGAGAACCCGTGAGAACCAACCTTGTACGAGTTGCAGAATTTCGTACATTTGGGTCAATCAATTCATGTCTACCTCATTTCAGGAACAAAAAGTTATTTTTAGTAACTAGTTCATAGATTTTATGAATGTAGGTTCTCGGTTCATTGAATTCAGTGAAGCGTATAGAATACTGAGAAATAAATGCAACACAAATGTGTTTCTCAAATATTAGAAGATTACTTACTGTTTAGGCATTAACAGCATGACAGTGCTACCTCCAATGTTATTAGGTCAGAGTCAGCATAATTCGGTGCTTGTTATTGTAAACCGGTGGCTACTTTTACAAAATTGAGTTTTGCCGCAAGAAACAACTGACTGACAACGTTCACCATCGTGAAGTTGGCGCGCATGCGTAAGTCAGTTACGCGCACTGCGCCTGCGCGTTTGACGTTTTACACGGCGGTGGTGTAGTCGTGATCCGATTAACAACGTCAGTTTTAATATTTTATTTATAATAAAAAATATTTGTGTTTTGGCCGTAACTGCATATGTGGCATTCGATTTGACAGATTGCAACCTAGTTTCTACCTTTAAAATATTAAAACATTGCGTGTTCAGATCGTGAAATTTTTATCCATTCGTCATTGATTATGGAAAGTATTGCAATATTTTACAATACGCGCATTAATCATTATAGTTTTCGAAATATCTTACGGGCACCAGTGCAAACGATCAAATTCACGATGCGTAGTGGTCGTAGTATAGTTCAATTAATCCCGTTCTATTTACGTCCCGTTCGTTCCCGACGTTCCCCGAGCGGCCACGTGCGTCTGACTTCACTATCAAGTCCCGCTCACTCGGCTGGCGCTCATTCAAGCGGACCGGCCACCCGGCGTTTGATTCGGGATTTCGGGATAACGCGCTTGCAGCTGTCAAATCATACGTTACATACGCAGTTAACGCACGCTAACGCTACCCTATCAAAATACGTCTAATTCCTTTGTTATTGTTTCACGTTTCAGTTTCTTTACTTGTGTTTGTCACGTGCAAAAACAATGTGAAAAGTGGTTGTTAAGAATATTTTCTTAGTAACTTGTATCCTTTCTGACAATAAATTTTAAAAAATTGATAAGACGCAAAATGTGAAAAGCATTCAGCTCCAAAGTGTCGAAGTGTATTGTGATGAAGAAACCTAATAAAGGGTAGTGCGTCATTAAATCGAACATTCAAAAAGGATACATTGGGAAAAGAAAATGCGGATCAAATCACATACAGATTATCGCCCGAATGGTAAATATGAAATAATAAACTTAATAATCCTTACCCGCTAATAAGGCGTGTTTACCATAACTTAGCAGCGTCCATTTTTACTTACATTTAATTCATATTATCTCAAGTGTTTATATAAATGTATCATTCATAGACCTAACCCAATGACTTTGTAGTGGTAAACAGTAACATAGTTAAGTAGGTACTTAACGATGAGCTAACTGTTTAGTTTAGCAAAGTTTTCTGATTTTATTTTATGTATTTTCCCCTTCATAAAGGTAATGTTCACAATAAACACAATGTTACAGATACTACAAAAAAATAAACATTTAGTTTAAAAAAAAATCAATGTATGCATATTAACTTTAATACCTATATGCAGCTTAATACATTGCAGAAGCATATGCATAATGCGTTAATTTAATTAATTTAACGCATGTGCCTATAGGTAGGTATATATACCTATAGGCACATGCGTTAAATTAATTAAATTTTTATATAACTTTATATATAAAGAAATACGAGTAGGTACAAAACCAGAATTTATAAATACAGATTTCTAAATTTGTCACCTATTGCAGTAGTATCTAGTCGGTACATAAGATTAATTACTTCGTTTCTTGCTTTATTATTATAATCCAGGTTTTAGAAAATCGCATCGGTTATTCGTATCGTTGAAATAATTCATTTGTTGCTTCATAGCTTCTAATGTTAAGTTAATTTTATCTCTCCGATCTTGTGGTTATTATGAAGTAATTATAAGTAGGTGTAATCAGTAATCTTGGCAACAAATTACCGCAGAAACTTCGCAAAATAGCAAGTAATCCTTGTATTCTGCTGACGCCGTATCTGCGTCCGAAGAAATGTTTCAAATCATCATATAGGTACCTAAGGATAGCATTATTTTAAAGGCGATAATCGGCCTACGTTTTCCATAAAATCCAGTTCTAAACAAATTGGAATCGGAAACAAGTCCACTAGAATGGACTGCTTGTCTGTTTGCTATTACCTATAAAAATGCAATCATAAACATTGTTAGAGTTGGTAATAGCTCCTACATCCTGCTTGAAAACGTCAAAGCTAGTGTTAGGTACCTACCTGTCCCTACGCTGCTCTGTCTTGTTAAAGTCAGAGAGTTTATATCCTGATGACTAATGTGAATTGGGCTTAGGTATGTGACGTTTAAATATTATAAATTGCGATGAGTTGTCCCGTCGGTCTTTCATTGGCGTAATTGAGGCTGCCGAGGTCAGGCGCGGTTTCATCACGAGTGAATGCAATAAAACTTTAAATAATAATCGCCATATTCAATTTAGGTGTTTGTTCTGAACATTGTTGGACATATTCTCATTACAGACCATTATTCATAACGTTTACAATGAATTGCTGCAACCCTTTTTATATCACATAGTTGGGTCTTTACCCACAATAGGTTTGGAGCGCTCTTCACCACGCTGCATCATTGCGTACTGTTGAAGAGGAAACGAGGTTTAACGACTGCTATTCGATGATAACAGCCGAGACCAACGGCTTAACGTGCCCTCCCAAAACACGACATCATGCAAGAAATTTTGGCCAAATATGAGCCCATACATCATGACCGCACCCTACTTTACTTCACTTTATAGATCGGTTGAGATTTATACGCGCTTTAATATTCTCATTACCGACCATTATTCGTAACGCTCACAATGCATGCTGACATTTATCCAGCCGCCAGATGTGTTGGAATTAGACCGCCATGGAACATATGAATCAGGCATTAACCCGTCAGCGTTTAGCTTAAATTCTACGCATGTGTCCGACAGTTTCGGGTTACTCTAACCTACACGTTCTCTCAACGTTCAAGAATTTCTTAATGCCTTATAAATAGTAGATAATTATATAATACTTATCAAGCTATCAACTCTCATTCGTGTGATACGAGATTTAGGGATAATTTTCTAAAAAGGCATTGTCCTAAAACGGAAACATTTGATAATGCCAGCTACTCTTAACTCCAAAGTTCTTACTCCAAAGCCAGTATTGAGCAAATTACTGCAGTTGCAGTTATTTGCTCATACAGTGCAATAATTGTGCAGTGCAGTTATTTTAATGTTACATATAGACAGAAATCTTTATTTGTCTGCGTGAATAGAAGAGAAATAAACGAAGTCAAAGTGTATCGTGGTCTAAACTAAATATTATTACTGTACTGTATTTGACCTGCCTGTTCCATGTGATCTTACCGACCAGTGATATCATATGAAACTAGTATTATTTGTAATGTTATTAGTTTTTATCATGTTTTTTATGATTGGCACATAAATAGTACGATCTGAATGGTGACCTTGTCCTTGTGTAAGCATTAACTATAACTAGACTACAATGTCGCTCGAAAGTCACCGCGACATTAAAATAAATGACTAGGGATAATAGGGTTTATTAAATAATAGTTAACTAGTTATTTATCAAAATAGGTTTTTGTATTTATCAAAGAGTTCGACCGCAGGTGCGCTGTTACTCCGAGGACTAAGTTGGAATGCCTCGTATAAATGTATTTCCCTTACTACACATCCAATACACGATTTAATATGATAACTGTTTTATAAATAAAATTTGTTATTATGCCGTACACCCAACTCAAAATACGCCTATATTTACTAAATTGCTTGAGACAAGCTGGCTGTGATGTATGGGTCTCTCTTGTATCGATAATTTGAAAAATGTGCTATGGGTACTTCACTTCGCTTGTCCCATGCGAATTGCTGAGATACTTCCACCATCTCTTACCAGGGAGGTTTTGTAAGGAAGATATTCTTAAATAAACTATTCATTGATACTTCCCATCGAAGGGTGAACGTGTCCCTGAAACACAGAACATAAAATGTAGTTGAAAAGTACAAATAAGATGTACATTGATATACTTAATAATATATTGTCGTTGTCTAATCCCAGTTATCAGGCCTATTTGCTTTATAAAATTATATCATTGTTCCACAATAATACCGGCCATAAACGTTATTGTAGCATTCCTGTGTAAATTGCTATGTGTGTTTTCTGCCCCATTGTTCCGCTGTTCTCTAATCGGTCAACGTTTTGCTTTCAATGCACTAAATCGGATATTTTTACTGAAATATTTTATCAGCATTTTATCGTTTTAGATAAATAGAGAAAAATAAAAGTAAAGATCACTTACATGAAATAAGAATTTGTTTCAATAAAATTTGTATGTATTTCAATAGAATTTGTGTCGATAAAATTTGTATTCATAACGAAATCAACGTAGTTACGTCGAATACGTTTTATGAAGAGACTGTTATTGCATATTACAAGCTATTTTGCTAAAAAATGCTCAGAACGTAACAACTTTAATAAGTGACTTTGTAATTTTAACAAGTGACTTTGTAATTACCATATGTTAATCCATTCTAATTTTAGATAGACAAATAATAAAACCCCACTGAACGGAAGTTAGATCCGAGCGTCCAGTGATAATGTAGGCTTTGACGCTTACTTTGTAGCATATTGTTTGAACTAACGAGGTAGTTGTTGGAAACTTATGACGTGCTATTGTTATTCAGAATACAATGGCCTGCCACGATCCGTTTACACAGGATACCGGTACAGTATAATAAGTATTGTTATAAAAAGTCTCTTTTGAACACAGTATTTTTGAAGACGTGAAGTTTGTGTTATGATTTTGCCGACATTTAACCTTAATAAATGATTGATAGTCGGAATGATAAATGATAAGAGAGTAGATAATACGATAAAAGGGCATCGTTTTAGGGCAAGCTAACATGATTTGTTTGGGGTCCTTCATGTAAAAATAATACCGTATATAGGGAGTCAAAATGTGCTCTCCTTTTCAGCCAGTCAAGTTTTGGAGACTTCGCTGATGTTGCAAATGCCATTAGGCGATTCAGACTATAGACTACAGAATATAGACTAGACTACTTTGCATCAAGTGACCCGCCTGACATTTTATTACGTATGCATAAAAGTAGAACAACTATACATTGACAAGTACATTCATTCTACGACCACCCAAGGATAGATGCCACTACAGGATGCTACTGTAACTATGACGTAATCTATGACAGTTGTAGTGTGGAAATGATGGGTATTTTTTTGCTGTTTATAAGTAACATTGTAAAACATGTACGTGTCTGGAACACCCCAATGCTTGTTATTGGTCTTTGTTTCTCAATATTCGAAGTATAGGCAAGTGAAGTGTCATTGCCTAAGAGAAAGACTACAAGGTTAGCTCCACTACACATTTGAGAGGAAATCGATTGTTAAACTCAAGTTTACTTGATATTATACCAAGATGAGGCTTGTAAATAAGTAAAATAAAGTTCGCGTGTAAAGTCGGGACATATTCAGATAAATTTAATAAACTGTCCGAGAACATGCAGGTTAGCCAGTACTCGTGTTCCGAGTGCATTAAGTGGCTCTTAGACGCAAGAGCGCTTACGACTCTAACCTCTTCACTCACGTAATGTCGCTGTCTATCGAGACATTTTTAAAGTAGACATGTCGTGTGGCGGAAATGCGATTTCTCTACGTATAAAAATGGTTATGACGCCTGTATAGTTGCAACCTGTTTTATATCGCCACGGCACGACTTTGCGCAACTGGAAACTTGGAAGCTAATTCACCACGCTGCTCCATTTGTAGACGTAGACAACTATCTAATGGTCTAAGGGGTGGTTTAAATGTCGAATCGGATGGTTTAAAGTGTCCTCAAATGCAAGAAAACCCGCATGAAAAGCCACTAGCGGTCACACAACCAACTATGTACTTGCTTAATTCTGTTACTCTGGACATCGGTTTAGATCTACACAAGCTTCGGCGCTATGGTGGCTCTACACGCCTGTCCACGTCTATGAAACTTTTCTCGTGTCAAATATGAGCATGCTCTCAACGAGATTAAAGTGCTCACGTTAACTTACAGTAGCTATCGTGGGCAATTACTTCATACTTTATGCACACAGCCAACACATTAATACTTCCGCTACTTGTACCACGTCTTATGGCTTCGTGCACTCAACATTTATTCCTATTTTGCTATACGATTTATTTTATAAGCTGTGATATGACGAAATGGCGAATTATAGCTATGTATGTTGTAACTATTATTACAATTGTATTTTTTAAATATCGAATGTAAAATGTAAATATCAAAAAACTGTATATATTTTTTATAATAAACACTTTAAATGAAACATAAAAATTCTTCCCTTAAGATGAATAATCGTATTCTATGTAGAATGAAACGTTTAGAAATTATACCGTTACATTTCGCAACATTTTTTTATTGTTGAGGAGGGCGAAAGACATTTTAATTGTTCGTTGAAATGCCTTCGGGCTACGATACGGTACCCTATGGCTAAGCATGGCTAGATGTTACCCTTGACTGACTGCACCCTCGTCTAGGGAGCAAGCAATCGATGCCACCCTCGCTGCGTCCACATCAATATTGACTCAGGTGCCTTCCCCCTGTAGCGAATAAGAAAGTGGCTGAGACTTCGTAAGATAACACTTTTATAGATAAAGATAGAGCAAAAAGTATCTAAAACTAGTGGTAAAACTTTAGCCGAAAGTATTACGAACGCCGCAAGAATTAAAATATCGCTCTAAAACCCACAGGTAAAAACTTATTCGTAAATGTTTTGGTCTCAGTTTTTGGTTTCATTTTGTAACAGCAAATATTATGAAAAGATGATTTTATTTATTTAATCATACGCTTAACTTGACACATGTATAGGCTATTACATAATTATGCTAAAAAATACTAGTAGGTAAATATTAGCTACTTGCAACAGTCATACAAAAGTGTGCGTAGCACTCACATGAAGGCTTTCGAGGACATGGTTATGTTAGCGAAAGTTCTAACGTTCGTTATTACAAGTTGATTATATAACTTTAAAGTGTTTGGATATCGGCCATCTGTCATATATTTGAATTATGTATATTCATGTAGTTACTCCTTTTCTAGGAGTAGTTAAATAAACTTTCATTAAAGTGCACGAGGTATTTATTGTACGTTTTAATCCCATTAAAAAATCTAACGATTCTTGATTTGACCATAAAAAATTATATATAGAAATCATTGTCATTAAAATTATGTAGGTGTTATTTAGAAACTTATTACATATTTGTAGGTCACGCGTTATTGCCTATGTGGTGACCTGATTATTATTTTTGTATAATAAACTTGTGGACAAAATAAGGTCACAAATTTATTTTAGTTAGTGATAAATAATAGATTCCTTATTTATTTATAAACGTGTGAGAGTAATGTGAGATTTATCAAAATTGTGAGCAATATAATATAAATTAAATTATGCTTAATAATACTTCTATACTATACCTACTTCTACAGTTGGTTCCACTCATTAGACAATTTTGGCATATTTGTAACAGAAAACTTATAAATAGAGAACCATTTACTTACCATAAAACAAACAAAGCAAAAAAAGATAAAAAGCTATAAAACAAGCAGTAAACAATAAGTGAATATGAATCGAGATATTGGGATCTATTTATAAGGGCAAGAGTCACTAAAAGGCTAACGATAAACGTGCGTTTCCAAAAATGGTATCAGTCGTGTTGTTCCGACAAGGTGTTTTGGCGACCAGGTGATAAGGTTTGCTACCCACATCTGCCTTGTTTACTTACAAACATATTTGTCGTCTAAATGTTACAAAAACTGTTGAATTAAAAAAACTAAAGAGACAATTATACGAATCTATTATTTACAAGAGGACTAAAAACGTATTTAAAAATTAATTTCCTTTTTACAGTAAGTTAATTTCAAATGAATTTAGTAAATTTTGTAATAGTGTAAGTTTATTAAAGTTCCAAATTTTATTCGTTTTGAAATAATTTTAAATACAAATACGTACTTGCTGTTTTTAATAGGTATAACCATTTCATATAAATAAGGAAAATTTAATTGTTTTTGTGATTTGTGCGTTACAGTGCAATTATTTTAAACTTGCTTTTGGCGTCAGAATATGCTCCTTTTAAAAGCTGACCAAATGCAAATCGTACTGGCTTACTGATTTCCATAACACCACTCAATATAACAGAGTAGTCTTATAAAATAATATACGAAATATAAAGGGATATTGAGCAAGCGATGGCTAACAAATCTAACAATACCCGCAGAATTACCATAAACTCGTAAGCCCTGACGTAGCGTGATCTGTAAATCCCTACGCAGTAGATGAGTCATTCCGCCGCACTTTCTAGGAAAAGTGGAAAACTCCCCTAGTTAATAAAAGTGCCTGAGATATGCGAGGGTTCGTAAGAAACTTTAGTAGAATGTTTCGCTCAAATAAGGTTTATTGTAGTTTGTAGCGTATCGCATAAATGGTATTATTCTCTTAAAATGTATTGTTGGGAGTGTTGGGACAGAATATAGTGAGAGACCGAGTAAAAAACATGGAACGGTATTGAGAATTTCCTCTTTTTAAAGACGGTTAAACGGGGAATAGTTATAATAAACGAAACTACTTTCTAATTATAAAATAGGTAGCTAAATAGGTAACTAAATAGGTAACTAACAATAAAATAGGTAGAAATATTAATCATGTGGTGGACTTGATAATATTATGTAGTAGAGAACACCGCAACGTCCAGCCATACGGTAGAATCGCTACGTAGTATAAAAAAGACAGAATATACAGCTGTAAAGGCCGTTAGGGCCAACAGCACTACACACATTCCGAAAAAAAAAAAAAAAAGAAAGAAATTGT
>DWMA01000086.1:0-15605 GCA_018252035.1 Urbanus sp. 3 SS-2014
GGTACGAAATAAAATTTTCTATTTTTCCAGATTTGGGTGTGCTGGCGGGTTTAAACCGACAGTGGTAAGTGATTAGAACTGTAATTAACTGTAAATAAGCGAGTGAAATTAATATTTTAATATGATATGACTCGAGAGGGTAACTCGGACGGCTGTCACAGTGTGTTACGTTTTTTTAATAATCACTATTTAAAATTAAAATAAGGCGACGTTTGTACATAAAAAGTTGAGTAGCAAAGACAGTTCAGTAGTGTTGTGCTATAAGGTGTATATATCAAAGTGATTATCGTGTAATTGGTGTTAAAACAGTTGATCGTACAACAGCTGTTTGTGACAGTACCTACTGTTTGCCGTAACCGACTTATATTGGATTGCAACGCCGGGCTACGTATAGTCAGTTTGTTAAATGTTAGGTGCTCAGTTAAGTGTAACAAATAAAACCCAATCATAAACAATTATAAATCATAGTTTAATTAACTTTTTGTTAACGAATATTTAATTCACTTATAGAACATAGCGACATCTATTGGTGTTGTGTTGAACTATTACAATAACAACTACACTGGTAATCTTTTAGCACCTTTAACATGAATAAGTGCGGCGCCTGCGGAAGATTCGCGTCAACAAGTGACGGGGCCAAATGCTCGAAATGTTCGACTTTGTTCCATAGGATTTGCGTCAATATAAGCAATGATGCTCGAATACCCAATAAATGGCAGTGCCGGGAATGTAAGCCAAAAGGCACTCGCGCCGCTTGCGCCTCGAGTGCTACACCTAGCTCCGGTAGCCCGGATGATTTAAGCGACGCGATGATGGATGCCCCGGCTAGAGGGCGCGACGTGAGCGTTGACGTAGCCAATGAAATAAAGCTGATTCGTGAGAGCCTAAGTACTATTGCTCAAGAGATGGTCTCGTTCCGCCTCGAGATGTCTAAAATTAATTCGAGCGTCAGTGAACTTAGCACTCGGCTTAATGTAGTTGAAGATAGGGTTACGGTTCTCGAGCAACGCGCGTCGGAACAGCAAAAGTCCTCATCAGCCCCCGACGTGGAAGAGTCACTGTCCGAATTGAAATGTCGAATTAATGAGCGTGACCAAGAACTACTGCTCAATGACATTGAAATATCTGGTGTGACTGAAGAAAAAGGGGAAAACCACCTGCATGTCGTGTCACTACTGGCCAACAAAATCGGTGTTACATTGGATGAGCGCGACGTGGTCAACGTAATGCGTATTGGAGCGCCCCGGGATGTCGCGATGGGCGCTGATAAACCCCGACCGCGTCCTATTGTTCTCCGTCTCGCTCGGCGCTCTGTTCGAGATAATCTCTTGAAGGCGGCACGCGTGCGCCGTACGGCCGACACCAGCGGACTGAACGTAGGAACCGAGCCTCGGAAATTTTATTTAAATGAACGTCTCACGCGCACTAACAAGCAATTGTTTTATAAGGCTCGCGAAGAGGGACGCCGGGTGGGCTGGCGGTACGTGTGGACGCGAGATGGATGCATTTATGCGCGTCGCGATTCCAATACAGCACGTCACCGTATTCGCACAGAACTTGATATTGATAAGATTTTTGGGAAATAGTATGTTGGAAGTTGTTTTTATTTGAAGTATCTGTACATATTTTTTTATTTAATTATACTCAACACAACTATTCAGGTCCTTTACCAAATGGTTTCTCGTTTTTTGTGTATTTTATTTTGGTACAAACTTTCGTACAGTGTCTCGCAGTGATTTCTAATAATGTTTATTTTATTAAACAATATCGAGACACTATGTATACATTTCGTACATGGAGATATTATAGGGACAGTAATCTAAGGACAATTTTTTCATTTTATTACACTAGGGCGTCTGTTTATTTTTTTTGTTTACTGTTGCCCTTTATATTTTATTTTATGTTAAATGCGTACAAATGGAAGTGTTGCAGCATAAAGTGCATGATAAGCATTGTAATATTGCCTCCAATCAAGCTATTTGTAATCATTAGTCTTAATATTTGGTTGGATTATTCTCAATTAACTCCGTATTTTACCCTTTACCATAATAATAATAATAATAATAATAAAGCTTTATTTTCCTTTAACAGCAGTAGCGTAGTAGTGTACATTTGCCTTATAAATTTACAATTGAATTCACATTGTTATATTTCTATAAGCTACATTATTTATTTTACATTATTTCTTTAAATTCAATTATGTATAATTATTTTATTAATAAGTTCATTCCCTTTTCGTTAATTTGTGTATAATAGTTATTTATATATTTATTATTATAATTTCATTTATTTATTTATTATTAGCTGTAAGGACCGCCTATTGCGGTGAAAGCCTCCTCCAATTGCTTCCACTTAGCTCTGTCTCTTGCTGCTCTAGACCAGGTTCTACCCGCTGTTTGGACAATATCGTCACTCCACCTTTTAAACGGCCTTCCTTTTTTACGTTTTTTATGTATTATCGACCAGTTCATCATTATATGTGACCATCTTTCATCCGTAACTCTTTGTGTATGTCCTGCCCAATTCCACTTTAATCGAAGTACTTGTCCTGTTATGTCTTCTGCTTTTGTTTTTTCTCTGATTTTTCTGATACTTATTTTATCTCTCTTTTTTATGTTCATGAAACTTCTCTCAAGTCCTCTCTGACACGTTTTTATTTTCTTTAACAATTTTTGAGTCATCGGCCAGGTCTGGCAAGCGTATGTTAGGCAAGGCATAAGACTGATTTGCATAGCTTTAGTTTTAAGTGACGTAGGTAAAGAACTTTTGAAGATTTCTTTCATGGACCAATATTTATTCCAGGTTTGTTTGATACGTCTATTTACTTCCTTTTCTGTACACATTTTAAATGAAATTAGATGGCCAAGGTAAACATAGTCATCCACATATTCAAGAGTAGAAGAGTCTATTATTATTGGTACTTGAATGCCATTGGTCATCAGTTTTGTTTTATCTCGATTTATTTCTAGCCCTTTGTTTAGACTTTCAAGTCTCAGAGTATCTATCATATGTTTTAATTGCATTGGATCTTCAGAGAATAACACTATGTCATCCGCGAACCTTAAATGTGATAGGTAGTCTCCATTTATACAAACTCCCATGTTTTGCCATTCTAGTTTTCTAAAAACGCTTTCTAGAACTGCGATAAATATTTTAGGAGAGAGTGGGTCACCTTGTTTGACTCCTCTTTGTATTGGAAAAGATAGACCTGGGAGCTCTAGATTGACTCTTGCTGTACTGTTCTTGTATATTTCTTTCAAAATCTCTATATATTCATAGTTGACTCCTTGTTCGTTCAGTGACTTCCATATTTCTTCATGAAGAATGGAGTCGAAAGCTTTGGAGTAGTCTATGAAACATATGTATAATTTTTTATTGTATTCTATGTATTTCTCTATTAATGTTTTCAAAGTATATATATGGTCAATCGTCGAGTAATTTTTTCTAAAGCCGGCCTGTTCTTTTGGCTGATTTTCTTCTATGTTTTTGGTTATTCGTCGTAACAGTGTAGTAGCGAAAATTTTGTAGATACATGATGTAAGGCTTATTGGTCTGTAGTTTGATATTAATCTTGCATCGCCTTTTTTGTATATCAAGGTTATTTCTGAGTTTAGCCATTGATCTGGTATTTTCTTCTCTTGTATTATTAAATTGAATAGTTTGGTTAGCGGTGTTGTTATGGATTCGACTAATGATAGTATCATATCATTTGTTATTCCATCAGCTCCAGGGCTTTTGTCATGTTTGAGTTTCTTAATTGATAATAGAACCTCGTTTTCTAGGAAAGGGTATATTGTGTCTTTGTTCCTACATATCAAATTTTCAGTGGTTCTACGACAGTTCTCTTTATTATCACTGTATAGATTTTGATAAAATTCTGTGGCTATTTTTAATATTTCTTTTCTGTTTGAGACAGTAACTCCTGAACTATTATTTAGACTCGTCATTATTTGTTTAGTGCTATCTAAATGTTTGTAGGCTTTCTTGATACCACCAGTGTGTTCCAAGAAGAGTTTTATTGTATTTATTCTGTACTTCTCTAAATTCTGTGATATTTCTTTGTTTATGATTCGGTATAGTTTACTAAGTGTTTGTTTCTCTTGTCTTGTTTTGTTTTTCTTATCTCTTAACTCTTGTTTTTGTTTCTTTAAGTCTATTATTTGTTGTGTAATAACCACTTTTTTCTTTTCTTCTCTTTCTGACGATTTGATACATGTTTTATTGGTGTTTAAGGTTTTTTCTAATTTGTTATAATAGTTTTGTACCGTTTCTTCCTCACTGGGCATTAGACAGAGTAAGTTTTTTCGAAGATTTCCATCATTAGTGTCATATGTCAATCTTTTCTTATTATATTGTGCTCTTGACTTCTTCTTGTTATCAATATTTAGGGTAACCCTGACTAGGCGATGATCGCTAGGATGCAAGAAATTGTTAATTACATTAAAATTTTCTATAGTTTTAGGAGCATTATATGCGATAAAATCTATCTCGTTTTTTGTAACACCGTTGGGAGCCATCCACGTCCATCTTAGTTTGTTTGGTTTATTGAACATGGTATTGATAATTTTTAATTTATATTGATGACAGAAATTTATTAACATGTTCCCTCTTTTGTTTCTAATGCCATATCCATAATTGCCCATAACGAGTTCTTCATGTTTTTCAGGTTTTCCTATTTTTGCGTTCATGTCTCCTAACAAAAAGATATTTCCAGTGCACTGTGACATAGCTGTTTCTAAGGTGTTATAAAATATTTCAATTTCATTATCACTACAACGTTCCGTAGGTGCATATACTTGTATTAGTGAGTATGGTTTGTCATTTATTTTTATTTTTAGTATAGCAACTCTATCGGTAAGGCCAATAAAGTCTAGAACTTCTATATTATGATGCCTTTTAACCATAAATCCCACTCCTTTCTCTCCTTTTGTTATTCCATAATGGTAAAGTGTATAAGAGCCTCTATTTTCAATTTTTAAACCTTTTCTCCTGGTCTCTGACAAGCCGAGAATATCCCACTTGATTGTGTTTAATGCAAATTCCAATTCTATGAGCTTCGCTTCAGTCATTAGTGATCTTGTGTTGAATGTTGCAATGTAATATTTTCTGTTGCAATTTGGAGGGTAGTAGTCTACTGCCCCCGCGCTGACAAGGCGTATTGGGGGAGTGTGATCTTTATTAGTTTTTTCGGTTTGTGCTTTCTTGCTTATTTGGGCTTCCTGTGTTATACTATCTTGTTTGTGTAGGTTTATTTTCCTAATTAAATGATCTTTTCTAATATCGGTTGTTAATTGCTATGTTTTTTTTGAGAAGTCATTAATTGAAGAGTTTGATCGTCCTCTCATTACATCAAAGGCGTTTGTTCTCTTAATTTTAGCGGTGTTCATTGTTTGCTGTTTTACCGGTTGATCTTTAGAAGGAGATTGTGGGGAGTCTGATAATTCCCTTTTTCTTTTATCATTGTTGTTTTCTTTTATTATTAACTTGTCATACTTAAGATAAGCTATGTTTCCCTTTTCTCTCTCTGCTAATAACTCAGGCTGCAAAGCTTTTCTTTTATTTATAACTTCTTTTGAGTAATCTTCCATGATGTATATTTTCTTTAGGTTTTTTTTGTTTTTCATTATTTCGATCTTTTTCCAACCATTTACAAACGAGCATAGAATAGGCCGCGGTTTATTTTCTTGTTTATTTTTGCCTATGCGATGGATTTTATTAATTTCATTTGCCTCTATAGTTATATTTGTTTCCTTATTGAAAACCGTTTTAATGTTCTGCATCAGTTCCGTCGTTGATTTTTCCGTTTCATCCATGCCAAAAATGATTATATTATTATGTCTTTTTTCTCTCTTCAGATACTCTAGCTCCTTTTCTAAGTTTTCAATTTTTTGTTTCATCTCTTTATTTTCTTGTACAATACCTAATAATTTTTCGTCCATTCGATCCATGAGGGTATTCGTAATAGATTCTTTCAATTGTGCTCCTTGCTTTTGCATTTCAATTTTCATTTCCTCGAATACGCGGGACGGGACGAAAACGCGGGTAGTCGCGACAAACATACGCAAATTTAGTGTGTTCCTAAATTTCTTTTAATTAAAATTATTTAAAAGCCAAAATTTTATATACAAATGTGTTAGTTTCATACTAAACCCTATCGCACTCACTGCCTACTATAATTTTTCCTGCTAACTTATCCTATTCAGTTAATTTGGCATACTACATCAAATAACAAACAATAATCAAACAAACAACATGGATAATCAATTGGCAAGCAATTTGGAAGATCTGGAGAAACTGTTTTCATCCCGTATGGCTGACTACGAAAACAAGCTGCAGAAGGTTTCAGCTGGTGCTAGTTCAATGCCTCCTGACATCACATCTTTGTCCCGTGAGTTCACTGAGTTTAAGTCATTTGTCTGGCAAACACTGACAAAACTAAAATCGCAAATCGAATTGCTTGCATTGGGCTTGGACAGACATGAGACTGTTATGCGTAGAAAGGTTTTATTGTTCCATGGCGTCCCTGAAAAGGAAAATGAAAAAATTCACGAAACTGTGTTTAAAATAATATCCGACAAAATGAAGGTGACTGATATATCCATGGAGAACTTACATGTTTGTCACCGTCTTGGTGCCTCTAATGGCAAAACTAGACCAGTTCTCGTGAGATTCTTCGACATTCAACATCGACGAGCGACTTGGGAAGATAAAACAGCACTGAAGGGCACAGGCATCACCATCTCTGAGTTTTTAACTCAAGCACGGCATAAAGTGTTCATGGCAGCACGGAAGCATTTTGGCGTCAAGAACTCCTGGACAGTTGAGGGGAAAATTATGGTGCTCCTTCCAAACAAATCCAGGCGGAAAATTGAAACCATGGCTGAACTCCAGTCTCTTATTGTTCAACATCCGTCTGAGGGCACTGATGCAGCTAGTGAGCCGAGTCATCCCACGCAAGTATCTCCTAAAAATGCTTCCTCAAAGGATCCTACTGCTGGCCGGAAAACACGACGCCGCTAGATTGTAAATTAACCTGTTCTTCATTGTTTACAACTGGTAATCACTATCTTGTTTACCCTGTAACCTTTTGTACTTGGCCGCATAGCACCACACGAATTTATGATTATACTTGTCGGTACACTAAAATAATGTTTATGTTTACTTTGTTTTCAATTTTAAATATATTAAATACGTTACAAGTCAATAAGGATTAAAATTCACTCAATATTTGTGCCAACTTTAAAAGTCACACTTATGTCACTTATGTGTTCGCTTAAGTTTGACAGCGTCAAATGTCAGGCGATTACGTTCCGTTCGAACGTCCTGGAACGAACTCTGAAATATTGCTTGTAAATTATTTGGTATTAAGTTTGTGTGAGTGCTGCAACATTCTTTCTTTAGTTTTTTTTATTTTTTTTTCTCTCGTGTTTTTATACGCTTTTAGTTTGCTAATGTATTGTATTGTAGTTTCTTATGACAAAATATTGTTGTATTTTAATATACTTTTCGAAAGTTTCTTTTTCAACACCCTGATGGTGAGTGCGACGGGTTTATAAATTATATGATATATCATTTTATTAATTTAATTTATTTTATATTACTAAATAAACTTATATATACATAATATATATTTATTTGTCATATACTATCTATATTTAATTATGAATGATGTGGCTGATATTAACGATAGCTTCTTCTCGTGCTCTTCCTCAACCTGCAGCTTTGTTAGTGCGGACAGTGACTCTTCTTCCGCTTGTCTTACACTGCATGATCAGATTTCCGCTACTTATTCCAGATATTTGAACAACTTTAATGTTGCTCACATTAATGCACAAAGTATTCCTGCACATTATTCTGATCTTCTGGCATCCTTTAGTACTGCTCATCTAGACGCGTTACTAATCTCGGAATCCTTTCTCAAACCTTCTCTTCTTTCCACCCAGTTCGCGTTACCAGGATATGTCCTAATTCGTAATGATAGAACAGGTAAAGGTTGTGGAGGGGTATGTATCTACCTCCGCGCTGACATACCATTCAAGGTGATAAGGGCTTCTCCGTCTCAGTACACCGAATCAGTGGAGTATTTGTTCATCGAAATCACTGTTCATACCTCTAAAGTCCTACTTGGTGTACTATACTGCCCAAATCTTAATATTGATTATTTTGACACCGTGGACGATATTTTATGTGATACATGCCCCATTTTTGATCACATTATATTAATGGGAGATTTTAACACGTGCTTATTAAAAAATGATTTCCGTACTTTCAAATTACTATCACTCTTATCTTCTTACAATCTTCAGATTCTGCCAACTGGCCCAACTCATCATTTTCCAAATTGCAACCCGTCTCTCCTTGATCTCATGATTGTCTCCTCATCTGGTAACGTCGATACGCATGGGCAACTCATTTCTTCTTTTTCATACCATGATTTGGTGTATTTGTCTTATCGTATCCGTTCTTCTAAGCGTAAGTCGCAATATCTTATACTTCGTAGTTACAAGGGCATTGACCTGGAGGCATTGCGAAATGATGCTGATGCTATTGATTGGTCTCGACTCTTAAATAGCGTCAGTATTGAAGACAAAGTACGTGAATTTAATAATCAGTTAATTAGGTTATACGATATCCATGCTCCTCTTAAACGCGTCAAAATAAGATATGCTCCAGCGCCTTGGCTTACATCGGCTATCAAGGATTGCATGGGCCTAAGAGATAAAGCCAAGAAAAGATATAAGCGTTGTCCTTCTGAGCGAAACCTAACCCTGTTTAAGCACCTACGAAACCGCTGCAATCGTCTGTGTAGAGATGCAAAGAGACGCTATTTCCACGACTCACTTGTCAACCGTAGCACCGCTGAGGTTTGGAAGTTCCTTAAATCAGTAGGAATAGGCAAAACTTCATCTATTGTCCATAGTGGTGTGGATCTTAACCAGTTAAACAAACATTTCTCTCTTTCACCCTCGTGTTTGGATCCAGCCACTAAACGCAATACTTTAGCTACACTAATGAACTCTCCTAAACCATCTTGTTCACCTTTCAGCCTCGCGGTGGCTACGGAAGAAGACGTTAAAACATCAATTAAGTGTATAACTTCGACAGCGGTCGGAAATGACAATTTGTGTTCGAAGATGATCTCACTAATCCTTGATAATATCCTACCTATTATTTCACATTTATTAAATTTTTCTTTAATCTCCTGTACTTTCCCTCTAGTATGGAAAGAGGCAAACATCACCTCCTTGCCAAAAAATGCAAAACCTATGTCCCTGTCAGATTTTCGTCCTATCTCTATACTCCCATTTCTCTCTAAAGTACTTGAACACATTGTCCATAAGCAACTTTCCTCTTTTTTAATTAGTAACTCTCTTCTCAGCCCTTACCAGTCTGGTTTCCGACCGGGTCATAGCACCGTAACAGCATTGCTAAATGTCACAGATGACATTCGGTTGGCGATAGAAAATAAATCTCTAACGGTGTTGGTTTTGTTAGACTTTAGCAGTGCTTTTACTTCCGTGGATTTCGATATCCTTACTGGAGTTCTCAGTTCTATTAACGTCTCATCTTCTGCCGTCACATGGTTTAATTCCTATCTTCGAGGTCGGTCACAGCGGGTCCGCCAAGGAGATTGTTTCTCGGACTGGTGTGAACTTGCTGCTGGTGTTCCTCAAGGTGGCGTTCTCTCTCCGTTACTTTTCTCTATTTTTATTAATTCCCTTACAAAAAATATTTCCTCTAGTTTCCATCTGTATGCAGACGATTTGCAATTATACCGCCACTTCGCTGTCCCCAACGCATATAATGAAATTAACAGCTTAAATGATGACCTTTTGCGAATAACCAATTGGGCTAAGGCTTACGGAATTTTGATAAATCCTAGGAAAACGCAGGCCATTATTATTGGTAGTAAGTACCACCGTAACGCACTGGATTTCAGTGCACTGCCAGATATAATTGTTGACAACACCATTATTCCATACTCTGACTCTGTGAAAAACCTTGGCATTATCATGGACTCCAACTTATCGTGGGATGCTCATGTGCGGGAGGTGAGCCGTAAAGTTCACTTTACTTTGCATTCGCTGAAATGTCTTCAAAGTTACTTGCCCTTTAAAACTAAAATTTCTCTAACTCAAACTCTTATTCTGCCGATTTTAGATTATGCGGATGCATGCTATCTGGATGCCACAGAGGAGTCATTAAATAAACTTGAGCGCTTGCAAAATCTCTGTATCAGATTCATTTTTGGTTTACGGAAATTTGATCGTGTCTCACACTTTCGCAAGGATCTCAAGTGGCTCCCAATCCGTTTTCGCAGGAATACTAGAATTCTTTGTCTCCTTTTTAATATCCTCAAAAATCCTTCCTCTCCTTCTTATCTTCAGAATCGCTTCACTTATTCCAGACCGTCCTTTGCCCCTTGCAGGTCTCATCTCAAATCACTTTTAAATTATCCTTCCCATAAAACATCTCTCTACTCCCACTCCTTCTCTGTTCATGCGGTTAGACTGTGGAATTCACTACCGCCTAATATTCGCCTATCTAAAAATATCTCTTTGTTTAAAAGAAGAGTCAAAGAGCATTATTTCTCACTTGCATAGTATAATGTATATATTTATATTTATTTATATATTTGTATTATATATTATACATATTATGTATATACCTATTATATATTTATGTTTGTATGAATTATAATTTTATTGTGTAATTTGTGCACACTAGATTTGCCCTCACAAATGCACACTCCGATCTCAGGGCTGCTGGAAGAGATTTCATCTTGAAATAAGTAGTCCATTGTACTAAATTTTAATAATGTTATTTTCTCTTCATTGTATTGTGTACAAAAATTTGTTAAATAAATAAATAATATTTAAAGGATTATCATAGAACTAACATACACAATTAAATATTCTTTTAATTCTATTACTCAAGTGAAAGTACTATTAATGCAAATTTTAAGTTATAGCTACATAAATAGCTAGCTCATGAAAAGCTTAGAAGCTTCAGTTTTCACAGAGATTACACTATTGTATTGATTTCAAAAACTGAAATGTCCTAATAACGTCAATATAGCAACAACTACACCAATCCAGCCCAAAAAACGGAGAAGAATCTACAACAACAAAACGTACATCGTTCAGCGAGTTTCTTGTAACAGCAGCAGTCCCTCAGGCGGCTATACTGCACGCAGTCGCGGGCGAGCGGACGGCAGCGGTGCGGCCCGAGGTAGCACGTGTGCGGCAGCCACGGGAACGGCTCCGGGAAGAACCGCCGCTCGCAGCAGCAGTGGTCCGCCAGCACCCGCGTCTCACAGTACTCCATCTCTTTGCGCGAGCAGACGCCACAACCCTCCCGCGTCGTCGGCACTGGAAGAAAACCCAAAATTAAACTTCACTATTTGCCAATTGTGATCAAACTGAGACACACTGAGCGTTCCGTCCCAGAAAAAATACAATATTTTTAAAATATTTAATTATTTAATGTAGTAATCGGAACATAATATATGCTGCTGCTTCGTTTTCATAAGGACAGTGGGCAAGGAAATTCTCGAGGGTATCCTCTTCGCCCGGGCAGTTCTCAGATGGTGAATATCCCCCGGATCCTCAGTATTTATACATGGTACCACAATTTTTATTAAAATATTGTATTATAGTGTACAAGTGTAAAAGATAGCAGCTAATCTAGCGGTTCAATACATGAACCGAAAAATATATATATCGGTTTCTGGAAGACTTTTAAGAAAGAAAGAATGACCCACACACAGTAGGACAGACAGCGGACCCTAAAAAGAACATATTATTACTTTGAACTTACAATTACTTTCGCAATGGAACTGAAATAACGTTTACATTCGCATTTTATTTAGAGCTAACATTCGCAAGAATTAATATCGCAAATTTTAGGATAATTATATCGCAAATGCAGACGCCAGTGTGTGTAGTGTATATGGATCAAATGAAGGAGGATAAGTTGGCATTTTTTTTAAGTAAGTACTTAATTATTGTAATTTTGTGTATGGACAAGTTTAATTTTTAGTACCAACAAATATTCGACAACTTATTTCATTCACAGAACTCTTACTTACAATGCCTAATATGTATGATATCATTTTAATTAAAAATCCGAAACACGACGCTCCCTCACCAAATAATGATCGGTACTCCATCTGTCTTTGTTGCAAATTGTGGTCTGCCATATAGCATTTTAACGACTGATTACCCATAGGGGGAAATTCGCTAAGTGCCTACCTTTTTATGATTGTAACTTATTCGTGATACGCAGATTTATAGCTTCCTATTTCATTCCTTACAGAGATAATTGTTATTAAGCCCATTCATTTTACTGCTAACATTACCAATATAATATTGTAATGATAATGACAAAGAAAAAAGACCAAGTCGTTGGGTATCTTGCCAGATCTTAGACATCGATTCCCACATAACATATTGTTGATATTGTAAATAACAACAATAATTTGTAGTCTAAATCATATTAAACCCAACTTACGTTAAATTCAATATTTGCTCCAAAATTTCTCCGAACATGGCATAAAACTCGATGAAGACTGGGTCCGAGCAAGAGTAACAAAAACCGAACCTTCTCACCGGCTTGCGGATTTCCATGGTGGCTGGTGCACCACAGATTTGATTTAGTCCACGTTGAATAAATAAAAATACAAAAATGTATCTAGTAAATATAAATCATGGCGAACGAGATAAGGGACCCGAAAATCGGAAACGCAAACCAATTCCATAAAAAGTAAGTACACGTCAAATTTGTGATATCTTGGTTGTCGATTGTCATGTAAGTTGGCTGCGGTGCAGCTTCAATGTCGATTGTATCCACTCTTTTAAGCCGTCTGGTGGTCAGTTGAAATTCTTCTACCGAATGCAGCCGATCAGGGTAGCTCGGCCGGCTGTCAAAGTGCATCGTTTTTGTGATGATTATTCTTTTTATTTTAATTTGATCATTTTAATTGAAATATTACCTTGTTTTATGGACAGTATAGTCGTGTAGTGCTGTATAGTGTGAAAACAAAAACTATCTCAAGCAAAATACCTTGTTTTGTGACGTTAAAAGTGGTTCAAGATCAGCTGTTAGTGCCTTACGTCATAGTCAGCTGTTTCGTGGTACTAGTGATAATAAAACAGCATTTCGGTGTTCATCCATTTAATTGCCAGTATAACAGTTTACATAGTGTCTTAATTACAATTTATATTACAAAAGTATACAATAGCTTAATATAACTAATAAGACAATCAGATTCTAATTGGACTTGTATACAGTGCCATCTCTTAGCAAACGTTAGAACTTATTACAAAAAAAATAAAAAGATAGCTACAATAGCAATGGCTAATAAGTGTGGCGCCTGCGGGAGGTTTGCTTCCACGTCTGACTCTGTTAAATGCACAAAATGCTCGCTTTCATTCCATAAGCAGTGTGTCAAAGTTAGCAATGATGCCCGATTACCAAAATGGCAGTGCCGTGAATGTAAACACAAGGCTCCCGGCGCTACCGCCACGGCTACTGGTACGCCGGGCTCAGGCGGCAGTAGCGGCACAGAGTTTTCGGATGCATGTATCGACACAGGCGAAAGAGGGCGTTGCGAATGCGTTAACTTAACACAGGATATTAAATTTATTCGCGAGCAGCTCACTAACATATCCAAAGAGATGACCTTTTTTCGCCAAGAATTTTTGAATATAAATAAATCCCTAGGTGACATAAATGAAAGGGTTGGCGACATTGAAAAAAGGGTTGTGACGCTTGAACAGAGGACCCCTGATTCCAACAACATCTCGGAATCCTCTAAGGTGGAGGAGACCCTCACCGAGCTAAAGTGCCAGTTAAATGACCGCGACCAAGCGTTATTTTTAACTGACGTAGAAATAACTGGCGTAGAGGAAATTAAAGGGGAAAATCCAATTAACGTTGTGTCACTTTTAGCATCCAAGATCGGCGTCTCACTGGAAGAGCGTGATGTTGTAAGTGTTATGCGTTCAGGCATTCGTCACCATCATGAGGATATCCCAGGTACAGTTAACCCCACACCGCGGCCCTTAGTCGTACGCCTAGCGCGGCGGGCTATACGAGACCAACTATTAAAAGCAGCGCGCGTGCGTCGCGGGGCCGACACCGCCGGACTGAACGTCGGAACTGTCCCCCGTAAATTCTACATTAACGAGCGTCTCACTCGCACGAACAAACATCTTTTTTACAAAGTACGGGAGGAGGGACGGCGCAAAGGATGGCGTTACGTGTGGACGCGAGATGGATGTATATACGCTCGGCGGAACACTGATGCACCACGTCATCGTATTCGTACAGAAGCTGATGTAAACAAAATTTTTGGACAATAATATGTTGGTACATACTACAAGTAATTTATGCATTTGTAAGTCTTGAATTAAAAAAACCTTGTTTTGTTTGTTTTATTGCACGTCATATAAACACACACATATGGGATATATTGCACGTAAATTGGTTATTTGTTGAATTGTTTCGGTCGTTGTTAATTTGTAATAGGACTTTTTTATTATTGTCTAGTATATATGGGTATATTTGTTACATGTTAAATTTAGGGGCACTATCGTTCTTTAGTTTTTGTAATTTATCAGAGTGTCATATAAGTTTTAGTTTTATTATATTTTGTGTCTATAATGTGTGCTGCAACATAACGTGTCTAAGATATTTACGAATAATTATCTACCTTTCACATTATTCAAAGTCAGTTTGTAAGTATGTAGATAAACTTCTGTTAACAACATATTTCTCTATTCAACTTCAACGGTGCTATACACGAATATTTCTTTTTATTGGCTATATACATAAATTAAACAGCGGTGTATACATACATGTGTCTGATTTTCTTTGTTTTTTAAACAATGATTAAGGTAAATAAATTAAAAGTTGGTTTATTAAATCCAGGATCTTTAGGCACGAATCATGACGAATTTGTAGTAGCCATGATGCGTCACTCAGTCGATATAATGGCGATAAATGAAACGTGGCTCCGACCGGGCGAGGAAGGACGCGCCCCAACAGTTCCGGGGTATCGGCTTCGCCATATTCCCCGGCCGGTAGATGTGCGGAGTCGCGGCGGAGGTGTTGGATTCTATCTGAGGCTCGACATAAATGCGCAAATACTTGACCATCCGATTTGTCCTACGGTTGAGCAAATGTGGCTAAGAATTAAAGTGGCGGGTAAATCCTTACTCATAGGTACTGCTTATCGCCCTCCATGGCTCAACGCGCAATTATTTCTGGACGCGATAGGTGAATCTTTAAGTTCCTTCACTCAGTATGACTTTACCGTTCTATTGGGAGATTTTAATATTGACTTTTCAAATAAAAACTTTACTAACTACAAAATGCTTTCTGAATTTCTATACAGCAGTAACCTCTCCCAAATAGTATTGGAACCAACGCATTTCACTGATAGCAGTGAAACTATTCTGGACCTGGTATGTGTCAATGCACCTGTATCCTGTATTGACGTTGATTACATAAAAGATCTAAGTAATCACGCGTTCATTACGTGTATGCTAGACTTCCCTAGAGTTCGTGAGCAGCCTAAGTGGGTTGCGTCTAGGTCAATA
>DWMA01000087.1:0-15565 GCA_018252035.1 Urbanus sp. 3 SS-2014
GTGGTTAGGGAGACATACTTAACCGAGGCGTTCCAACTCAGGAAATGAAAATCGCTCCCACATATTAAGTTTGGTCGACTTATTTCTTTTTACAATTTTTACAACAATTCCTAAACAAAATATAAACCACCGAAGATCTTAAACACTTTCCCTACATTATCAAATACTTTGGTATCTAAGAGACACGCAATACGACCAACGTTTTATAAATACTGGAAAATAAATCCTTATGCAACCACCTAAACCAAATTATTGCTGAAATTGTAACATTATAATGTAATGTGATAATATTATTTATCTATGGAAGCTTCAATAAATAAAATGTCTCTGTAGTAATGTTTCTATCACATATCATTACACTTTGTAGCACCACACGGTTAATAGACCCATCTACGATATCTACACTTACCGCTATGCATTGTTGTATATGGACATGTATAAAAATCAATACATCTGAAAAATAATTTAAGGTCGGTATATAAAACATTCTGTATAAGTTACCTTTAAAAATTAAATAAACTCTCTTATTGTTTTATGTTAACTATTGAGACTGTATTTTGGCTTTTAAAACATTTAAAATCAACACCTATTTATTAATATTACTTATTGACTGCGAATCTTCTGGCCTACCTTACTTCTACCCGAAAATCAGTCTAGGTTCGTTCGTCGTTGGCTTGGTTGTGGAGACTATGCTTTCATACGTTATGCTGTATCAACTTATAGTAATATCACAATAATTGTAATAAAAAATATACGTTCAATAAACATGAGCATGACATAATATCATTTACCTTGAATGCGGTCCATCGGTCACAGCTTCGCATCTCTCGCCTCTTAACAGTGTATGCTTTCTTAGTTACTTTTATTATTAAAAAACAACTTTATCTATGCCTAATTAGTTCAGGAAATCACCAGTTATTTTCTGTGTATATTTTATAAATTAACCCAATGGAAATAGGGATTTCAAAAATATTTGATCTAAAACTGTAATAAGTATTAACGTAATTTGCGCACAATAGAACTCAATTGTAACAAAAACAAAATTATTAGCACACAATGCTTTCATCATGCACAGACGACAAAATTTGAGCACTAATTCCTATGGTTTTCTACAAAAAATGTATTTTTAAACTATTTTGTATAACTTATTAGAATTTATTATACATTGAGTTAAGTTTTATGTAACGAATAATCCTCAAAGATATTTTATTTAGTTTAGTATATGAATCAGTACTCAAATGTTGTTTCCACAAATACACATATCCCTGAAAACAGATATTGAATTTTATTCAACAAACGTATAATATACACAAAAAATACTTAATTTTGATTTCACTCGAAAATTAATACCGATTTTCTACAGGCGGCTGTTCAAATAAATTAGTCTATAACGGTCTATATTCACATTTGGAATGAAAATTAAATATAACAGCCAAAACATGAAAGTAACCAAATAACAATGAATTAAAAGTGCTACTTATAATAAACTTTTAAATTAACCAATAATCGAGATAGAACACAATAACAAAAATTTTGAACGAAATAAAATATAAATACTAATTGGACGGAGATGTATGTAAAAACGCTTCGTAAACTGGTAAATTGTGCGTAAATTGAACGTAATTCACACGTGTCCCTTGCTCAGATGTCTCTTATACGACGCACCCACAGTTCTCTCACACCTCAAATAAAACAGTATAAAATAAGTTGTAATAAATAATGCCCATAAACTCACAGTCGACTGTAAACAAAAACCTTCCAACAAAATTATACATCTGTGGTCTCTATAAAACAATTGTGTAGATATGTTCTAGCTAATTCACAAACAAATTGGTAAAATGTCATCCGTCTGGTAATTCACTGATTAGACACTGAACAAAACTCACTTAAACCCTAGTTTATCACATTTGACATGGTAGCACTCCCATATTTACAATTTCGCTGTGCTAGATATATTTTAGAATCTGATTTAAAAATTACATAAATTACAGTAATAATTTTATGTACGTTACGTGAACATATAAAGTAGACCACACCAATATTAAACGCTACGAGAATTCAAAATAATGAACCACTGAAAGATACCACAAGTTCCGATCAGCTACATTTAGTCGGAATGAATCGCATCGATGACGCAAGGGTACGTGCGGTCCCTTTCAGTAGTTACCTTAAGTCTATAAGACACTAATTTACACCACAACATCAAGTATCTACTGCCGATATAATTATAAAAACAGTCAACACCAATTTTGAATAATTATTTTATAATATAAATTTGACATATTAATGGCAAAATATCTACATATACACAATTAATGCGTTTTACACTTACTTCGATGGTATTATTGTAAAGACTTGTCGAGAGCATATTAAAACTGATACTGCAACAGTTTTCTAGAGGCCAAAATGTATAGTACGACTACACAATTGCCAAACTATAAATTAACTTGTATAATATGCCCAATTTTACCCACAATTGTAGGTAAGAGTATATTGGTAGTAAAAATAATAAATCCGAGTATTGCTTGTCGTTTATACTAAACGTTTTCGACTACCTAATTTTTACTTATTATTTATATCCCTCTGGCAATGTGACTATATTTTGCAGTTCTAATTTACTATAACTGTATTTTATTTGCATAAAGACGAATTAACTTATAAATATACAAAAAACTCAACACCGGCCCATAACATGACAAGAGCACTTATTAAATAAATTAACCTATTTAAAAGAATATTTTTCGTGTTTTTCTGAAATAGACAACTAACCGGGTAATTTCGTTGTATAAACTTGTGTAAAGGTATTGAAAAATATCTATATGACATACGAAGTAAATTGGTTTAACCTGTATTTACCTGTACCTATAGACGTTCAGTTCTGAGCCTCGGATTTGTTCCAAGATTCAAAATTGACAGGCTATCTATTATATTTTTGTATCTGTATCTATAGATATAATAACTATTTGTTCCTGTATAGGGAAGCTGTGTCAAGTTATGTAAGTTCTGTAAGAAATTTAATATTTAATCAACAATAATAAATTACAAACAACAATTATATTAATTTTATGTGTACGTAAGTAGATCAAACTGAAAGTTTTGCTCCGCTGAACACTAGCAAATATTTAATTTTAATTAATTTCTGTTTCCTTAGTAAAGCAATACACACCTATAAATTTTATGTTTTCAATACAGTTCATTGAAAATTCATTGAATTAAAATTATTGAACATTAGGTAATCATACGGCCAGACACAAAATAGAAACCAATTAAACCAGATTTGGTAAACTGTTTGTATCCAAAAAAGGTAAAAAAAATGCGTTTTATATTTAGATACATTGGGCTGATGCAAAACGTTCAGTTCGGCCGTCAGACTGTATGTATAAAGATGGTTTTATTTTTAAATACTGACCCGCAATGCTCATAAAAATCTATAATATATTATGCATTAAAAATTTCTTTTACATATACTACACATACATTACCATCATGTCTCTATGTCTATCTGGACCCTATTTAAACGTGTCAATTCATTATAATAAAGTAATAATTGTAAAAAAAGACGCTTTCTACACTTATAGCCCCACACTAGGATTTTTTCCTGTGTCGCGGGTGAAATTTACATATAAATACGTTATAAGTACAGGTACACAAACACCCAGACCCAGGACAGAAATCGAAATTTAACATTCAGGTATCTGTCTGGCCAGGAATCGATCCAGGGACCTACTGCGCGTCAGACCGGTATGGTAGCCGCTTCGCCACGGGGGTAGTCGTTTAATTGTAATGCTCTTTATGTATTATTAAGCTTATGAGATTCCAATGCAGTTTATGATTAAATCCCTCATTCGGTTGAGACTCTACAATATAGCGTTTACAACATTTAAGTGCAAACGATAGTGTTTTTCGGCAAAAAATTGACAGTTAATATATGAATACATTATATTATTTTAATTATGTCAGTGAGAAGGTAAAACTGATTTTGCCGCGTATCGAAAAAAATATTGCAGGTAAGTATTTAAAAATAATACTCAGATTGATAACTATGACTTTAGTTTCTCTGATAAGAAACCGCACAACAGTTCAACATGTTATTTATAACAACGAAATTAAAAACAATGTGTGTACAAACAAGTATAGATAAATTAGTTTATCTTCAATGTTTACTTTTATGAGGTACATATTTTGGCACAGAGAGATTTCTTATACCTATAATAATTAATTTATACCTATTCTTTAAAATTATTTTAGATTAAATTACATAAAACATTTTCGATGTTCTAAAACTTGTTGACTGGTCTTAATCATATGAATCACAGCTTTTTGCATTCTCCTACTTATCTATCGTCACCACTACAATTTTCCTAATTCCCCTCAATGGAATGAGTCCTCAATCTTAATATAAAGTGCAAACGTACAAAAAATATGGCAAAAGAAATTTTTGAACATAACGTTCATTGTAATTAATAACTTCAAATCAATTTGGTAGGCCCAATCGGGTAAATAAACCTCACTTTTCGAAAAAAACCTAAATAATAATTTAAAAACTAAATCTGAAAGTACGAGTAGATGTTTAAAGAAAAACAATAACTGTCATACAGGTCTACGATACTAGAGTAAAGAAATGATTAAAACTAGATACTTTTAAAGTATCTAAGTAGAACGTAAAAAGTCGTTAGTTAAATTTATAACCTCATCAACATTCTGTGTGTAGTGTGACGTGTGATAAACTTATCTGTTTTATTGCTTAGGAGTAAACATAAATGTTCTTTTATTTCTTTTCAAATATTTCTTATAGAATAAATATCAAAAATTATTTTGTAAACTATAAATACCACTCCGAAATAAAAGAGTAATGTAAATTTCTTAATAGACCTGTTTAGATATATGTATTCACAATAACGTTGTAAAGTTTAAAAATGTTTTAAAAAATATTCCGATTTGCCGTTATAACAATATAACTCGGTTACTCATTAACTATACATTGAATAGAGGACGGCGCGTCAATCAGCGTGCATTGTGAACGTGGGTGGTGAGATGCTTAGAGAGGTAGTCGGCTCGAGCGAAGCACTTACCGCAAGCCTCGCAGTGGTAGGGCCGTTCGCCAGTGTGGATGCGCAAGTGACGGGTCAAGTCGCTCTTCCCGCCGAATGCCCTTCCACAGAACAGGCACACGAACGGACGTTCCCCAGTATGTTTCCTTACGTGTAGTTTTAAATTTTCTTTTGATCTAACGCATTTACCGCAAAAGGGACAAGCGAATCTCCTCTCACGATCTCTCTGCCTCTCTTCGTTTTGCAAGAAACTCAGGATACCCGAGTGTGAGCTCGAAGTGTCAAGTTTGCTAGAGTCGCCTCGAGACTCACTCTCGGAGCTGTCAGCGATGGAGCTAACACTAGCGAAAGATACGGGAACGCGTCTCCTTTCTCCGGTCGTAGTTTCTTCGTCTTTTTTATTTTCACTTTCAGTACTCGAATTCCTGCAGTCTGTGGAATCGTCGACTGTTACAACTGACGAATCTGTGGGTCCGTTCGAGTCCACTGTGCTGTCTTGTTCGCCGTCAACGATTACTTCAATTGGAGGTGTTCTGGTCGGTTCAGTCCTGACTTTTTTCTTCATAGATAGGTCCATTTCTCCACACTGCCCGATCAAAACTTCATTCGTACTGGAGACTTGGTCAATTCCTTCGGGCGGATCTGTGTTTTTAGTGTGAAGTCTTTCAAGGGTGTGATTCAAGCGATGCTTCTTGAAGGATTTCAGATAGCGGAATTGCATGCCGCAGACATCACATGTGAATAATTTGTCGGCAGGAAGTCTTGCGCGATGGTTCTGTTCGCGGTGTTTGACGTAGGCAGATCGGTATCGGTAGCTCTGTCCACACTGTTCGCAAACAAAGGGCTTGTCTTCGCACGATGACTGTGAAGCGTGCTGTAGAGCTGCGTGCCGTTCGAGGAGCCAGGCTGAAGGGAAAGAGGCGAGGCAGACACCGCAACGGCGTCTGTCGGTGTGAAGTAAATGGCGGCCCGGATAAGTCATACAATCGTCGCTTAAGTACCTGCGTAGACGGCACGCCTGGAGGGCCAACAGCGGCGGCCATAGCGGTAGGGCAGTCGGACTACGAGGCGGGATCGGACTCGGGATATTCGGAGAACCGCACGACATGTCCAGACAAATCTGAAATGCAAACATTATATTCTTATTACTAGGTCATTAAACAAAATATTCTATAAGTAACATTTTTTATACATACCAGGTACTGTAGTAACATGCCCGCGAGGTTTTTGGGTATAATTCAAAGACTGTTTCTGTAATGATTGTAGAGCTTTTATTTGTCAAAATTGTATTTTTACAGCTATGATATGCTTATATTTGTTTCAAAAGTTACTATGACCAACAGTGATGGGTCTATTTACTGTTGCACAATTGACGAAACATTATACCAATTTGATCCTCGACCGATTTGATATATTGTATGTATCTTTTAACAAAATCATACTGCTCTCAGTTACAACATTATGAACTATTAATAATAATGTTAAGGCAAAACAGATTTGTCTATTCTAAAATGTCAACAATGAATGTTAAATAAAACGGCTTAAGGGAAATAATCGTTCATTTCTCTATGAGGAAGGAACGATTATTAAGCTCTATAAAAAGTGGACCTACATTATTTGAACTTGTGCTGAATATAATTCATTACACATAATACACTAAAGCGATTACGATACGTGTATTCAAAATGTAGACATCAATTTACGTTTGCTGATAATAATTCTTACTTGCTTCCAGTTAATCAAAGGTTTTATTTCATGCCTGAATACACGTGTCGCAAACGATTTCCAGTGTATCCTACGCCAATACAATTGGTAGTCACAAAAACTTTAAATCTAAATAAGTTACAATAAACAAATTATTATAATTAATAAAACAAATTGTACCGATATACAATAATTAATACACCTACAGGAACTTAGAAAAATTGCAATATAAGTTCTATATTTAGGTATGCCACTTAAAATAGTAAGTTAATCACAACTAACCAGTGTTCGCTTACGTGATCGTGGCTCCGCCCGCCATCTTGCGGATGAACCTTAACAACTTCACCTACAACTGTACAAATATAATCTATTGTCCTAGTATGCATTGGTCGTGAAAATAAGTTAGCACTGGTCAATCTGTTTAATGTATTAACATCACAAGATTGGAATGCGCTAGCTGCGGAGGTATGTACTATTATTTAGCAACCCCTATAACAAGCACTACTGCTACGAGGTTGTTTCTCGATGCCATGTTCGCGGGATACAGTGCTTGCAAGTCACATATCATAACGCAACTTACAATTTTAACCATAAAATTTCAAATGTGTCTATAATTCATCCCCTACATAAACTATGTATATTCCGTGATTTGCAGCCTTTATATAAGTCTTATATAGGCAAGAGGCACTCTAAATATAAAACTGTGGTCACAATTTATGTTATAAAAATGAATCTAAGTTGTATCTATTTAAACACATGAAACGTTTCGTGCTAGTTTTCATCTTATAGTTATCATGCTCGATAGATACCCGGAAAATATATATCTACATAAATTTTATATATATAAATAATATAACTATATAATCTTATTTGTGCTAACGGCGTGTGAACTTTGCAGGGACGTGGCAACAACTGGCGAATGTTAAAATTTGAATAACTGCACTTGGGGGGTCATATAATAACTATTGCTTGTGTATTTAAATACAATTCACTAACATATTTACCACGCTGCCTATATACATGTGAATACATAGAAATATAATTATAACAATCATTATTATTTAATTAATAAATAGTATCTCTGAAAGTTAGGAAACAAAATACTATTTTAACTGCATTCTGTTCTATTATAAAAACTATTTCGATAAAAACTTGTACAAATTTGTTAATTCGCATCTTTATTAACCATTTAATTATTGCTATTACTTCATTATGTAAATTGTAAATATTCAATCTTTCTTAAAATAAGAAGAGGAACATTAATTAAGGTTGCAATATTGCTATACAGTTTGGTAACGTTCGACTCCAAAAAATAATAATAGTGCAGCTTTTCAAATAGCAACATTATTGATTCTGATCTATATTTTATAACTTGCATATTAACTCTCCATCCGACCTAGCTCCGGGAAGTAGCGCATCTACCAATCTATATCCTAATCTTTTACGAGTGACTTCAAAAGCGGGCAAAAATTAAATTGTGCATAACCGCATCTCAAAGTAGACTTTCTAAGATTTTATACAGAAATATAAGAAATCATTTCTATTTAAACGATAGATACCAAACTATGTATGGGTGTTCAAATTCACTTAAATGCATAATAATCCGAGTACACGCCATCGAAAAATACCGATACACCATCTGATATACATTCAACCTCGTTGATTTGAAGTAAATTTAAACATCCATGAAACTATATGGAATGTTCAAGTCGTTATAACGCTTATACATGACCAGTATTCATAACGCGCTCACCAACTAGGTAAAAATATCGTAACACTTTAAAATAAATGTTCCTTAGAGAAATACTGCGCAGTCCTATATCTAACTAACCTTACCGGGTGCATTGGAAGAACCTAAGGACACTACCACAGCATTACTTCAACACTAGTTCCACAATCCATCATAAATATCCAAATCGTAAAGTATTTGAAATGCTACGGTACTCGTGGTCGTCGCACGACGCGGTTCAAACACTATAATTTAGGCGAAGAATAGTTTATACATAGCACTTACACATTATCGGTGGCATTCAACATTATAATTACTCCTCGTGCAACTGGAAACTCTTAGGAATGTGAGGCGTTGAAATTCAGGTATAAAGTAAGTACATTACGTTTATCTGATCTATGGGCATTTTGGCAAACAATAAAATATATACCCGCCTTAATATCTAGATGCAACATAGATCTAAAATAAGAATGAGATCCGCTAAAAATAACTTTTCACTTATCATATCATATTAACAAAGTCTTTGAAAAGTTGTAACTAATTTCAAGAATATAACCTAAAAAAACGCTTCTAAAATAGCTGAGAACAAGCCTGTATTATATGTTCACCAACGACTCCTCCAAACATTATAATATCTTCAGTATTAATTTCGGACAAGCTTCAGCCTAAAATCCTTAATTTTTGAAATCACAATCTGAGATCAACATTGTTATCCCCAGATATCGCTTACTTACTTTTATATATCACAGATGTTTACCTAAATTACCATAATACTTTCAATTGATATATTCCCAAATATTAATAAATAATTGAAATACTATTTTCTATTATATTTTAATAAGTCATTAAAACGCCTACATTCGAAACCAATAATATAATTTAAATTTAAATATTTTATCCTAAAACTTTTGAAATATACTTATGTACTTTTAAGAAAAGTATAATTTTACATTTCGCGTTTCGATATAAAATGATATGTTATAATATGATGACTAAAGATTATGAAAAGATCAGGTATGTCGATTTATTAGACAATTTTATTTATTCTCTTTTCCAGCTTTATTCTTAATCGATAAATATGCGTGCTCAGGCCAGAGTACCGTTAGCATGTCAACAAAATAAAAAGGTAAGTATAATTATAAAGATTTTAAAATCCGCTGAAATTTATATCTACCGTTTTCAGACTAAAACTATTTTAGTCAAATTAATTATTAAACGAAACAATGACAAAAAACGCCTTAGTGCACGGCTGAAGTATATTTATCGGTTACTTCAGATTCTAAAAAATAATTACACACATGTTCAGGGCGAGTGTAGTAACATCTTAAGGTTTTTTTTTTACAAATTCTGCCGTGCTCTAAGATTGAAAACATTATCCATCTTTTAATCAATACCAAATCAAAGCTTTAGTATTTCCCATTTGTGTTGTGATGTCGGCAATTTTTATAAAACTTTAATACATACTGTAGACAAGGAGCCTAGACCAGGCTGTGTTAAATGTATCGTAAATAATAAGTTGTGGTATCTATGTCAAATAAATGAATGAATCCGTAAAATATCCCTGTATTTGACTCTGTTTAATTTCTGGAACACAGCAACTGTGAGAAGATTTCAAATGCTCTGTTATTTATTTGTTTTGTAAGACATGGCATTTGACACTTCCTAATAAAATAATAATGTGGATATTCTGTATGAAAATAGATAAAACATTTATAGATACTTCGTCAATACAATGCCTCTTACATTCCAAGTCAACATGAATATGTAACAAAGAATTTAGTGAAACAGCCACATAAGGTATCAAACAGAGAATAAACTTACATAAACTTTACGAAGTCCTCATTCTCCTAAATGATCTGAGAATTAAATGGAATAAGAGGCATAGTATTAGGATTGATTGAACTAAAACGGCGCTTAAAGCTTTGATTCCCTTGATCACATCCACAACCCTCCCCGTGTTACAGAGCTACTGAAGCATTACGTCCTAATAAATTTCCTAAAAAACCGATATTAGGTATCAAACTATATGTATTTACATTTATATGTCTTAGTATTGCTTTTGAATTACCTCAGGGGGAGCGTGCTTCGTTAATTTCAAAGACGTAAAATTAGTAAAAACTTCAAATCCCTAAATTTTATAGATACGAACTATACTGAGTGCAATATTCATATATTCTCTAATAATTATAATTAAAGCACTCATAATCAATCTTTAATTTGGTTTATAAAATCAATTCTGAGAGAATCACTATAATAAATATGCAAGTTCCTAGAGATTATGTTGGTTCTAAATTAATACAATATCTTACAATTTCCTTTCTTCAGTGCTCATTTTTTAAATATCTACCAAATAATTTTGATGACCTCTTCGTGATATTTAATTATCTATAATAGATTTGAATAAAATAGCATTAAAAAAACAAAAAAGCATAATCTATTATATCAATTAAAAATGAAGTTTTATTTCTCTAGCTAACTTTGGCTACGCCACCTAAGAGACCATCGTAAAATGAATTAATAATATTATTATCATCTAAGGCGTAAAGAAAGCACCTAACGGACAAAACATTCACGAAGCAAACAGAATAACTGAATTTGCACATTCAAATAAATCGAAGTATTAACAACATTTGTGTGTCAATTATCTATTAGTGAAATATCAAATATTATTCATATCATTCAGATCACAGTTGCGGCATTTAATCACATTCTTAACTAATTACAACATATTGTCCTCCATTTGTTCATTCAACTCTCACCATTGACTATTTCCAATAATTCAAATTATTGGCTAATATATTCCCATAAATTTGTGCACTATAATCATCTATGACTCATTGATGCGGACTTTCTTCCTCGGTGTCCACGGGACTCGGCGATAAAAACTTCCGAGCGTACTTTGGATAATGGGTTTTCTCATGTGCTTTTAGTATGGTGGACCGGGAAAATGTTTTGCCGCACAAAACGCAACGAAATGGCCTTTCACCTGAAAACGAATGAACACATATTAAGTCACTTAACCTGATACATTAATCGTTCACCAAAAAACAAAAACTATTTAAAAATTGTACATGAACATGCTTACCCGTGTGCACTCTACAATGGTCCTTCATATGATGCCTTAGCTTGAATGCTTTTCCACAAAACTCACATTTAAACGGTCGATCGCCAGTGTGGACCGGTAGGTGAGCTATTAGAGATGATACGTCCGGAAAACTCTTGCCACAAAACTTGCATAGCACAACATTGCCAGGTTCCACGGGTCCAATGTCCAAATCAATAGGTGATTCTTCGGTAGGCATCCCCATATAGGTAGGTTCACTAAACTGTCCGATCAATGGCAAGCCCATCGGCCTGCCTAATATAGCGTCGCGATATTTTAATGTGTCAAGGGTGTGTGTCGTCAAAATGTGCCTGGTCAATTTGCTCTGGTGTGGAAACGTTGCGCCGCAATGTATACAAGGGTACCCCCTGTCACCCTCCTCAATTCTCCCCCTACCGGACCCTTCGTACTCCTGCAACCACAAAAAGAACATCAACTTCTTTTTCTCTTGTCGGGTCTTACACGGACCAAAGTTTGTGCAATTATCTCTACCACTACTTTCTAAATTGAGATGCAATCTCGTTATATTCTTAGATTTCACTATCTAATTAAGAAGTTGACGCTCATTTTTGCCCAAAAAATGTGCAGGAGTGAACCCGGGAGCCGGCTACGCGTAATGCCTTGGTGTTTAGCAACGCGCGCGCGTACAGAATCACTGATTCGTACATATAACGTATGCATGTATATGGCCAAAATTTAAATAAAAAAACTGCCCAAAATATATATCAAACAAAATGAATGGATATAAAAAATGATGGCCAACAAAATGAAGGTCAACTTCTTGACAGCAAGGCATAGTACTCGATGTTCAAAACAGCGTAGCACATTGACAAGCATGCAATTAAGGAAAATAATAATTTCGGAACACTAACACACAAACTAACATGTAACCTACAATATTTCTATCTACTGCATATTAATTGTTTCCTCACACATACTCTTAAGTAATATAATGTCTTTTGAGAACCTTATTAAATATCATAGTCTATGATCTCAAAAATAATGATTAACCCCTTTTTTAACTACAAATTACTAATCATGACATACCCTCAAAATAAAGACTTTACTGATAGCAATAACCTACAATATCAGACCTACTTCAAAAATACATACATCTCAACATAGACCCTTCTTTTTGAAGTCGGTTAAAAAGAAAATGCTTCTATAACTCAGTAAAATGTGTAATTCTATCAATGGAGCTATAAGTTGTTCTAATATGTTCCATTTCCTATACTTATCATTGATAATAATAATTAATTACTTTCAAAACAGTTATAAAATAGAGCCCTCTGACATAAAATATTGTTTTTGTCTATAAAATCTTCTATATCATAAGCTGTATTAAGAAATTGTTTTTTGCATTGCTTGTAAAACATGTAAAGCTAAATGTCTACACTTTAATGTATTTCTTTTCTGTCTGGCCATTCAAGACAAGTTTAATATGCCTTCATAATTTCCCTTCATAGTTTATATAATACATACCTTTGTTAATACAAATACTCTCAATTCTATTTATACACATAGCATGCATTTACACATCTAGCATTATTAAGTAATCACAACATTCTTTGAATTTTTTTGCATCAGAAACATATTTTTCAATATGCTTTTTATGCTATAATTAAATACAAATTCTGAAGTTTTTATAACATTGTGATTGCTTATGAATTGCGGAAGAAACTTAAAATATCATTATTATACATAAATCTACCACATCCACATTAAATAATAAAAACCAATACGTACAGACTCATGTTGCATTCGATATTCAGATGTTTCACCGCCTTTGTCTTCATTGCTTCTGTCCCAATCAATTTCTTTCTTCAAGGACTGAAATTTTGAAAATACAAACATAAGTGTATTATAACTAGACCTGTTGACAACCGTATGTATTTGTTAGTTAGTAACAGGTTCGCCATCAAGTACTGAGTAACGAAATTTTACTCTCGCATGCCTTTTGATACCCACATCACATTTTTCGTATGTATGTAATTTGCGTATCGTATTGCGCACGATAATACGACTCGAGAAGTTGCTCTATGCTATATAGTGAGACATCAAAAGTAAAGATTAACAATACAATAGTAATGAGTTCTAAATATTATAGTAACGAATACATGCTGGAATGCTTTCTTTCATTACTTTTACACCTCTTATTATAACAGTTATGCTCAAATTGTAGATTTTTTATATTATAGAAGTACCAATGAACATGCCATCCATCTAATTAAAAATGGCCACCAGATCAAATTTGAATCCTCAGGTTGGCCATAAATATATTGTTACCTCTTGAGTCCAAAGATGTAATGTCTCTCTTACTAGTTATCTTCTTGAAACCAGAACAACATTTTTTTATTTTCGTTACAAAAAAAAATATGCATGGCACTGGTATCCATGTAATCTAACAATGACGGATTCAAGTATATATTTTTAATGCATAATTTTATCTCAAAACCCTGTTACATATAACATGTCTTCAGTAAAAGTCAAATTTTAATTTTGTTACTTGATAGATTTCAATTACTAATGTTTATTACTGGCTCTTTTACAAAACAAATTATACTAGAAATACATGCATAAAATGTCCCTTTCTTAAGTACTACATCTATTGCCATGACTCAAAATGGACTCAACCCCAGATACTGCCAGTTTGATATCATCAGTTTCTATGTGTATTCAAGGTTTGATAAAAAAGATTACTTTTTGCCGATGGATTCATACTATTAGGTGGAACTTTCTTATTTTGAAAAAGGATTAATCTTTGCTATTATTACTACTTACACAAAAACAATCACTTAATAAAAGTGATTGTTTATATATAGTGATATATATATATCCCTTAAGATCATTGTTTACACAATAAATTTCAGGTAATTTTTATCGTAGTAACAAATGAGCATGCAGTCTACCAGATACAACAAATTGCAGTGGAAACTGTTGTCTGTAGTCATCCATATTCAACCAAAAATAATGAAATATAGCACATTTCTACTAAAAAATATTAAATCATCTTACTAAGGGTACTTGTTGCACTGGAGGTAGACCAGATGGGCCGGCAATGGGTTCATTTCTTGGGCTGGACAGCGACGGATGGGACAATACAGGATGCGGTAGAGCATTCAGTACACCCAGTCTCTCCACCGGCGAATACCGCGCGCCAAGCACGCCATGGCTGTTTATAGACATGTTGATACCTGGAATAATTAAAATAATTATCAGATTTAAGAAGGATTGAGAGACTTATGCTATTTTACAATTACTTACGTTTGGGGTAACATTTTGAGGTAAAGTTGGGTTTGGCACTATATTTCTATACTAAAGACACGGTACGGGCCCAACATAAGTTCAATGAAGGAAAACATATTAGAAAATAAATATATTTCGTCCTTGTTTACAACTTCAAATTTCTTGTTGAATTAATTGAATTTTGTCAATTGACAATACTGACAAGTGACATTATGATTTACATGACAGTAGACATAACATTGCCATGCTTTCACTGCATACCATCGACATATGGCCATCGACACATACATTACAACGATAAAAATCTAATTCTAAAATATAATTACTTTATTTTAGTAAAAAAATCCAACATTATATAATTAAACATAAGGTCACAAGAAATACTATTTAAAAAATATGATTACTATTATAGCCAAAATGAACGATTCCAAGGTTGGATAAAATGTTAAAAAATAAACATAGTCACCGGGCACGGGCAACTTTCTCACTGGCAAGGTTGGCATCTTAGAGGAATAAAAGACTGGAGTAGTAGTAATAAGTTGAATGTTTTATATACTTTTGTCTCCTTTTTTCTTATACGTGGTCCAACGTGACAGAAAGAGATAAAAAACTGAACTTAATACAGTCTTTAAAAAAGATGAAGTCGATTTCTTACGACATTATTTAGTGATGGGCGCGATTGTCAATCGATTGAAAGTTCGATACTGAATCGAACAATCGAGGATGGAATAT
>DWMA01000088.1:0-15563 GCA_018252035.1 Urbanus sp. 3 SS-2014
AACGGAAATTTAAACTCATCATTCAAATTTCCGCCTCGCTGGGAATCGAACCCAGGACCCTCGGATCAGCGGTCCGGCGTTTTAACTGTTAACCATTGCGCCATCCGGGTCGTCAAGTATCGTCGTATCTACTGTCGTACGTAGTAACTAAGGTGTTACATTCACAATTTGACTTTGAAGACGTTCCAGTCTGCACCTATTTCTGCCTAGTAACAACAGCAGTGGGACGGTAATCTGAGTATTATTACAGATGTCCATAAATAATGTGCAAAAGGGCACTTACTAACACAAACATATGCTTATAAAAATTAACGTCACATCATCATGTCTCCTTTACTACCCTCTTTAAACCAGAATACAGTTATTATTAACAGAAAAAAGTACGGCAAAGTTACCGCCGGAGTCAAACCACAGAGGGTTCTAACACATTTAAATTTTAAATAATACTTCATAACTTTTTGGAGCATAATTATATTCAGATAATAAATAATACTCATGTAGAAATAAAAAATAAAAAAACAAATTATAAATCTACAAAATAATTTATAACTCAGGAGATAACCCATAGACATAGGATATTACATCCTATATCTATGAGATAACCAGTATACAGTTATTAGGAGTGTGTACGTACCGTTGTCGCAAGTTAGCCTTTGATATGAACTGTACGTCCAAAGTTTCGATATTTTGTTCAACATTGAGCCCGGTTACTTTATGCCGGCCACAGTCTATGACGTACACAATGTCATCTATGGTTATAGATGTCTCCGCGATGTTAGTGGCAATTATGATTTTCCTTATGTTGTTTCCAGGTCTTTCAAATATCAAATGTTGTTCCAACGTCGGTAATTTCGAGTGCAAAGGATGAATTTGATAACGCGATGAATGAAAACCGCTTTCTTGAAGTAGTTTAAGCAGGTGTGAAATGTCATTATATCCTGGTAGAAATATGAGGATAGCCCCTGGGTCGCCGCTGCAAATGTATTTGAGAAGCGCCACAATTAAGTCATAGTTTAAGTCCTCTACTTTCGGATTAGTGAGGGTTTTATAAACATTGACATCCAGGACATCTTTCTTTGATCGTAGCCAATCACCTGAAATTAATGTTAAAATTCAATAATTTGGGTCAAAAATATTAAGTCAATAAGTAGTCTTAAATTTTAATAAATAAGTAATAGAGAATACTCATGTAAACAAATAAAGATCATACCAATTTCATCCAGATATTTTTGTGCTTTCTCTTGATCGCGAGCTTCTAATGAGTCAAGGCGTTTTTGCTTATTATACCATTTGTGTTTTACTAAGTTATGATTTCTCTGAGACCTGTAGTCATGGAGCTTAAATTTCGTCAGTGCTAACACATCTTCAAGATAGACATCCGTCACGGGATACGCTAGGCCCTCGATATGCATTTTTAAACAGTTATCAAAGTAAACTGAGAGACTGTCTGAATCAATAGTAGCACTCATTAGTATTAGTTTAAGGTCCTTTCGTTTTTTGAGCACCTAAAATATAATATTAAAATTTTATACAGGTACTTGCATCATAAGGGTTTCAATTTTAAAGGACCAAAATGTTAGCAATGCTTTTTTTTTGGTGACATGGGGCTGGAGAGGGTTAAAAATCATTATACACTAAAGTGACCCGTAATTCTTGTATCGTTGCATTTTAACTTGGTACATAGTAATTTTTATTTTAGCAAAACACAGTACCTGTTTCAACATGCACATAGCCAGGTCAATATGGCTGTCCCTTTCATGAACTTCATCCAGAATTATATGGCTGTAGTTGGCTAAGCTCTGGTTGATTTCCAGATCCGTCAACAAGATGCCTGTTGTACAAAATTGAATGCTGCCACGAGGCCTTTCGGCTATTCTGGAAAATGGAAATATAAAGTTGTTAATAACTAACAAATACACTGCTAGAGTACATAACTTTTATTCACAGGCATAAGAATGGCAAATAAAATAAAATCATGTAGATTTTATTTATTATTAGCTGTACCCTGCACACGTTTCTAATTCACCACTTAAAAAAAATTAAAGGAAAGACAAATTTATGCTAAAATGGCGCCATCCGTCGAAAATTAGTCGTACCAATTCAGATCCATATCCGCAACTTCATATCCATAACATCCCTAGTTTATAATACCAACCTTTCTAGTCTCACGGCATAGCCCACTGAATTGCCAAGGACTTCAGCTCTCTCGTTAGCTACTCGCATGGCCAAGGAAGAGGCAGCTATGCGTCTCGGTTGGGTCACTAGAATTTTTACATTTGCACCTTTCATATTACATATAGCATCATCCAAGATAAGTTGTGGCACCTGAAAAGATGTTAAATATTTTATTATTTATCACAATCTATATAAATTGAACCATCAAGTTGTTAGCAATAATTTATCAGTAAGTCATAATTTAGCAATATTTTTATGGAATGTTTTTTTTTCAATTGTTCAATATAGCTATTGCATATATTTATTACGTTGAAATAGCAAAAAAGCGTGCAGACTACCTGATAGTAAGTGGTCTTCGGTGCTCATTGACACCTGTAATCAACTTCATAAAGAACATGCGTTATTTCTGTGGTCAATTACACATAGTCAATCAAATAGCAATTCCTAAGTAGGAAGAACACCTCAAGTATATGTGAGCTTATGTGTAAGGTATATTCTTAGATACCTATTTTTCTATACAAATAAGGTCTAAAGCGTAACATAGGCTACTTTAATTTTGGAAAATAACATTAGCGCGCCACGCGCATGCGCCGTCGCGGGAGAGCGGGGTGTACCTTGTTTAGATATGTATTCGTTTTTACTTTTTTTACGCAGGTAAAACCGCGGGAATCCGTTAGTTTATATTATAAATACTATTATCGTTTGAGAAAAACACATAAATTTATATTATGTTAAAACCAGATTTAAAAAATAATAAAAATTGAAGGGGAGCGCAAACCTGTGTAGATTTACCACATCCTGTTTCACCACTTATGACCATTACTTGATTGTTTGATATTGCTTCCAATATTTCTTGGGACTTTTTGTAAGTTGGCAATGTTTTACGGAATTCCAACATTTTGTTGTACTGGCTATCTTTAATCATATCTTTGTATTCTTCATAGAAGGCCACATTCAGGTCATCACAGTGTGAGTCTTTCATAGTAATATCGATACCCTTAGCTAGTCGTTCTTCTAGTTTTTCATCAAATGAACCAGTTATGATATCCTGGTACCCATACTTGAAAGCAGATTGATATCTTATTCCCAATTCTCTTTTAAGGCCTTCAGTAAATTTTGAATCCAAATCAGGGTCGGTAGACATAGACGTATCAAAATAACTTTGAACTGCGGAGTTGCAGGCAACAGTCTGTGAGGTGGATGGTTTGCAAACCGCCTCATTTGTCCTTCCAGGTACACTTTTATCAGATGTTACAGACTCTACTATGGAGTTCCTGTCATCATTCCTTTGCTGTTCAGGTCCAGTTTTTGCTGCTGCTTGTTCAGTTTCTGGGGAGTCATTTATATTCCTTCTGTTATTTTCTAGTTTCTTTGCTATTGATGTATTTGATAAAATACTGTTGTGATCTATAGGTTCCAATTTAACAGATGTTAAATCAGTTTTATTACTTTCATCTTCCAATTGTTCCGATTTTATAGTCAACAGATGGATTTCTGGATCTGTATCCTCTTTAACTGCAGAGGCATCAAAATTGGTCACCTCTGCTGGTTCCGTTTTTACTACTGAACCATCTATATTATTAGTCTCCAGAGGTTCTGATATGACGGGTGCATCACTTTGTGCATCATATCTTTTCTTGATATTGTCAAATATCTTTGTGATATTTTCATTATTGTAATCCTCTTCAAGTATAGGTTCTGTTTTAACTTGTACACTGTCATTGTCTAGATAATTAAGCTTCAGATGTGGTAAGCTTATTTTTTCTTGCTGAGCAGTAGCGATGATATTTTGAATGTTCTTTCTTACAGCAGCTGCCACTGCAGGCGGCATGGTGAAAGTTACCTAAAATAAAATTGTTAATGTAGTAGTAGTAGTAGTAGTGTAGTTTACCATTGATTTATTCAGTGTCTGACTAAAGTTTCGGCTTTCGCCACCTCTGGCCAAAAAACGCACCTTCAAAAGCTACGGCTTCTGCCAAAAAAGGCTGAAATTTTGGCCGATACCTAAGGTTTCTAGTAACCACCAAAATTTAAAAAACTGTTGCTTGTTTGTCTTGCGCCACCAGTTGTGTCGGAAATTTATTTATTTCATAATATTATAATCTTTGACAAGTTGTTGAATGTTGTTGAATTTCTTAAGTTTTCAAACCTTTGGCTTCGGCCGAAGGTTGTGGTGATAGCTGAACAGCTTTGGTTAGAATTAGACCATTGGTCGGACACTATTTATTTAATAAAACTATTACTTAGCTAACATTACTTACTTAATGGCAATCAGTTTAGTGATTGTTAAGAGAGATCTTGGTGGTTCGTAGAGACAAGAAAATCTCGATATAGATTAGACAGAACTTATTTCACAACTCATGCGAAGACTAAAATTAAAATTTTAAAGCAGAGGTCTAAATAGTGAATTTAGATTTGTCTTATGGTGACGTTAATGTGTACTTGTATTGTTGTGCATGCTGTGTGCATGACATGACACGGGGAATCTTAGTGTGTGATAATGAGAGTTCAGTAAATAAGTTGTGGAGAATATCACTCAAATTTTTCTTTGTTAGTAGACCAGCATGTGCCTTATTAAACAAAAATACGTAACACATTTTACGAAAAAAACAGATAAGGATATGCGAGTTTTATAAGGAAACTAACAATATACTTACAGAAAAATCCTTTTTTTGTTTTCCCTCTAATTTCTTTTGTGCGTGGCGGTTTTTATAATAGAGGCCTATTTCTTTACCTCTCAGACCAGGTGGTCGGCTGTTTAAGCGGGGCTTCTTGTACGGAGTATTCCAATTATTGAAATCGCTCGACATTATGATATTTGATGTTCTTTAACACTTTACACAATGCACAAATTGAAACGAATGTCGACTTAATTCAAGTAATCAAGTTCTTGTTGTTATTGATCGATCTGCCGGTAGCCAATATGTTCGTCCAGTATGTTGCTACACTTTTACCACTGTTTTCCCTATATACCTTAAATTAATTGAATGAAAATAAAAGTAAATGAAACAAATGACGAACTCATTTTTTAAAACAAATCGAGCTGTCGAAGTTCAGTTCAATGTGCCTATTATGCATTTAATATTACGATATACAAAAAAAAACTATTCAACGATAATTTATTTCAAATAAATAAAATTGAATGTTAAATGCCTTCTTAATCTACCTATTTATTTTTTGAAGAAGGATTTCTTTTTGAAATATTTATATTATTACAGAAGTATAAGATAAGATTACAGAAGTATATACCCTTTCACACAAAAACAAAAAACAATCAAATGGCTGAATAGGTTTAGATCAAACGGACAAATATAGGTAAACATCTGTAGAAGTCCCAAAATACGGGGTAAATTTTTATTCTGGCATAATTTTTCTGCGCAGCATTGACATGTCAATATTGACATACGCATATTTTTGCCTGCCTTAGATTCTTACTTCTTTAGTCTAAATTCATTTTCGTTTTTATTAAAATGTGTGTAATATTACAGTACCAAAGAAAAAAATCCCTTTAATTTTAAGTTGGATTATATGTATTTCATCACAAATAGATACAATAAATGGATAATTCCCTCTGAAAATTCCAAATAACAAAGATAAATTATCTGTATGAGTACGTCAGTTTGATAGACATAACCTTGGAGGAATGTCTATTATTCCTCCAAGGACATAACATAAATGAAATTGTCACCATGTCAGCTGTTTGCTATATATTGGAGTCACAAATAAGTTTGCACAGTAACACTTTGAAATAAGGAGTACAATACTATGGCAAATGGATCTTTTGTATTCATAACCTTTTTTTAATTGTCAAAATGCGAAAAAAAGAAGTGGACGTGATGCTGTGTTTAGAATGGAATTGAGATTTGCATTTGATTTATGAATTAAACATATATAATACCATCATGCAGTCTGTTTTGTTATATATATACGTAAGTTTATTTTTATGTTAAATATTAGCATAACTGTTTATGCGCTGTAATCGCGGGCTATCTACTCCATAATTTTTTTTTTGGGATTTTGACTGAGTGGAAATGTGGAATAATTTTGGTTCGACCGGGGTGGCATCATCACCACACCTGTTCGTAGAGTAGAGCAGTTCTTACATTTTGCTACAAGTATGTTTATGCCGGCTTACTTACATATAAGGATCATCATGGTCGCCAGGAGTAGCGATGTATTTTTTTATAAATACGATCGAATTAGCGAACGAGCTCGCAGTCCACCTGATGGTAAGTGGCCACTGCCCCCATGGATCTGTTTTCAACCCTAGATAAGATCTTAGTCTTTCTTGAGATCGGCCACAGATGCGTTGCTATGGCTGAAGACTATGTTATAACGCCTCGGATAAGTATGTCTCCCTTTTACACACCCTTCAGACAAGAACCTAGCAGCGCTGAACACTGCTGTTATAAGGTAGAAATAGAGGTGGCGGTGGTGCCGCTGGAGTTGAAACCTCAAAGGGCTCTACCACATTAAATCTGTGATCGGCTTCATATAGAATCCTTATCTATCTGGCATTGTTTACACACTTGGCTTACACTTTCTGGGTGGTAATGTCTACTTACTATCAAGTGGATTACATGCTTGTTTTTATTTTAATGTCATAACAGGTATTTAAATATTGCTATATTCTTTTACAGGACTTTTGGTACATAAGATGCAGGCGGCGAAAGAACACTATAGCATTTTGTTTATGTCTTACTGTATTCACTCTGTATGCCTCTATGTTTATAGCTACGTATCTTTACTTTAAAAGTATGTTATATGTATACTTTCCTGGCCTTGGAAGGTGAGTTTCCTATTTGAATGCCTTATATTTTTACTATAAGAACTTTTACATGATATATCGAAGAAACATTACCATACCTTTACCCTAAACTATATACCTTCAACATGCTCTTTATGAAGTTTTTGTAAGGCAGAAATACTATTGGTGGTAAAACTGTGTTTGAACCTACAAAAGTTCTACCCTTTATTTAATTTCAAGGGCTAATTATCATCAAATTACTGCTGATGCTTAGCTACAATATTCATTTTTTCTTAGCCTTTACTCTTGTATCTTTTTGGTTTCAGGCGTGGAATTGGTGTTTCAGAGAATAAAAGTGATATGCGTGTTATACTTGGTCACTATATCGGTGGTAATGCTGGAGGGGTCCTGTCAGATGGTATGTATGGGACCGTAGTTTCTCTGTTAAACATACCCAAGGCTTAAAGTCATAAATATTTTTAATCACATAAAAATATCAAAATTGATTGCATTGAAGAATGTAGAAAATATCATTTTATAATATCACTAGTTTAGGCCCGCCGCTTCGCACGCATTAAATTACACATAAACCTTCCTTTTGAATCACTCTATCTATTAAAAAAACCGTATCAAAAACCTTCGCGCAGTTTTAAAGATCTAAGCATATATAGGGTCAGACAGTGGAAAGCGTCTTTGTTTTATATTTTGTTAAGATTACTGTATAATATAGGTGTCTATTTCCAGAAATCATACACAGGAACAATTACGCCCCTATACAGGGTGCAGGGGAAGGTGGAAGACCAGTACAGATGGCCCAAAGAGAGATAATTACTGCAAGAGAATTATATTCATTACATTCATATAATATTGTTGTTGGTGATAAAATATCTATTAACAGAAGTCTTCCTGATATGAGAAGTGACAGGTACAACTAAATTCTATTTCTTTATTCTCATCCTTGAAATAATATGAAATGGTTTGATGCTAAATTATGTTAATTACACTTACAACATAACTTAAAGACCTTGTCGGTGTAACAAATATTATTTGTAAATGTTTTGTTTCAACATACAGAATGGTTAACATTTCATTGTTATATGATGCAATGACAGTTTGTAACTGACCATAACTGATTCTGGACAGCTAAACAGTAAGTGACAACAGGTCGAGAGCAGTCTCATATTATGAATACTGACATAGTATGAATTATCTAGAAATCAACTCTGTATGCTGTAAGAGGCAACTAAGAGAAAATTATGTTAAACAATGAGCACTAGTGTTTAGTTTTGCAAAAGATATTCATTTACAGCAATTTATACAGTCATGTTGAATATTGCAATACTCTCTTTTCAGGGGAACCTACGGGACAAAATAATGTATTGTTTTCAGCAGTAAAATAGTAATTGATAATTATAATAATATATATTGTTTATGTTATTTTTAATTACATATCTATGTATCATATAAATTTGTTGAAATATACCACTTTTCTTAGATATATAAATATTACACTTATGTATTAGGTTTCATGTTTTATTTTTCAGTTGCAAAAATGTGCAGTATGATTTGGATAGCTTGCCAACGGCTAGTGTTGTGATAGTGTTCCACAATGAGGCGTGGTCTACTCTGATGAGGACTGTGATGTCAGTTATATTAAGAACTCCGGATAAATTGTTGCGAGAGGTTAGTATGTCTATAATAACTTTAGGTTTATTGCCTTTGTTTTATAATTATATAAGTAAAGAAGCATGCAATTCTGTGTTTGGAAAAAGTCAACCGTCAGCTGTCATATATGTAAATTACTTTCGACTGGATTGAATCTGACATCGGCTACACATGTGTTGTTACCGGCGAGGACTAAGATGGAACATATGAGTGCCTATTCCTTATCATACCTTTAAAACCAGAACTCACTTGTTGTATAAGCCAGATATGTGTTGCGGTGGTGCTTCCAGAGCCGAATCACTAAAGATTCCATCACATACAGGACTTTATCTAAATTTGATCACAATGCAATGAGTTATTACAGGGCAAGTTATGGCCTTATTTAGAGTATTTTATATTATTTCAGATAATATTGGTAGACGATGCCAGTGACAGAAAGTATTTGGGCAAAGATCTCGACGATGCAGTAGCTAAACTAGACAAAGTGAGCGTATTGCGGAGTAAGGAACGTACTGGGCTGGTGGGAGCGCGGCTCATGGGAGCCAGGGGTGCTACGGGGGATGTACTGGTGTTCTTGGATGCACACTGCGAGGTCAGTTTGTTTATGTATATGTATATTAATTTAATATATTATGTAAAAATTAACTTTCCTAATGTTCTCAAATGAGTTCTATAAATACAGGTATGATAAATTATAAAGGTGTTTTTCGTAATGTTAGACTGCAGACTTTAATGAGTATGCAATTTTACTGATGGTAAGAGGTCACTGCATCGCATGGACATCTGAAACTGTACAGAACAGGGGTTCTATTAAAATCCAAATATTTATAGACATGTTGCCTCTCCTAAGGTCTAAGGTGGCTACTTCATATGAAAGTCAAACGTTATTCCAGTCTGCTAGTTTAAATGTCCGTTAATTGTTTATGAATTAAGTTGAAATACAAAACTAAATTTATTATCAGAGGTTTAGGTTTTTAGGTGTACTTGTGTTTGTGAAAGGTCATAGAACAGCAGTAGGTATTTATTCAGTGACCTTTGTTGTTATCTAAAACAATATTGTATTATACAAGAGGTATTGTTTCGGGCGATGTCAATGTTACTGATAAAGTTAATGAATAGAAATTGAATGTAAAACAACTTTTGTTATTGCAAAACTCAAAATAATTACATGTTAGTCTATGCCACACTTAAATTTTAAAATTTATAGTAAGATTAAATTATTTAGTAGTTATATAAAATGAGACATATCTTAAATTGTTTCCATACTTACATAAATAATTTTCATCAGGTAACTCAAGGTTGGATGGAGCCTTTGTTGGAGCGAGCGGGTAATGATGACGTATTCGTATGTCCTCATATCGATTTGATATCAGAAGAAACCATGGCATACACTAAAAGCATCGAGGCACATTGGGGGGCCTTCACCTGGAGACTGCACTTCCGATGGCTCATGCCAAGTACTGAGGTAATGATTAAGAAATCGAAGAATCCTTCCAAACCTTACCCCACCCCAGCTATGGCGGGAGGGCTATTTGCAGTTAGACGAAGCTTATTTTGGCGTTTGGGTGGCTACGACGAGGGTATGTTAATATGGGGAGCAGAGAATCTAGAACTTTCCTGGAGGGCGTGGCAATGTGGTGCTAGAGTGGAAATAACTCCGTGTTCGAGAGTAGGGCACATCTTCAGGCGGCATAGTCCATACAAATATCCTGGTGGGGTTATGAATGTATTGAATGCGAACTTGGCTCGTGCGGCGTCCGTCTGGATGGACGACTGGGCTGAATTTTTTTTCAAATTCAATCCCGGGGTCGCAGCTATTCGCGATAAGCAAAGCATCTTCAATAGATTGGAGATACGAAAAAATTTGCATTGCAAGAGCTTCAGTTGGTACTTGGAAAATGTGTGGCCGCAGCATTTCTTTCCCACCGATCAGAGGTGGTTCGGTAGGATTAAGAGTGAAAAGGGTTGTTGTATTGGTGCTACTGGTATAACTGGACAGTTACTAGGCGGACCTGCCGCAGGCGTAGCCTGTGGTAGCGATGAGGACCTCGAACGACTTATCGTTTATACGCCAGAAGGGAAAATTATGGCCGATGAAGGATTATGCTTAGAACAAGGTAACGGCCGAGCTATATGGAAAGGTTGTAGCGACAGCAAAAAACAAATATGGGAACAAAAGGGACCAAGACTGAAAACCGTCGGAGGGCAGTGCTTAACGATACTTGTCAGTAACGGTAAATATGGCGTGGGAGATCCTATGACTGCCAAACGATGTATAAATAGTGATGAGCAGATTTGGCATTTTGAACGCGTGCCTTGGCATTAATATTTGATATATTATGTTACAAGATAACACAAGGATCGATAAAAAGTGAAGACAGAATACCTATATGATACATAATATATAAAGGCATTTTTGGTCCTAAGCGCCTTTCTGTCTTTACTTTGGAGTTTGTAATTCAAAATTAAACAATACATGATAATAGTATAGTTCTAATTACTAAAGTACCTATTTAATTGTTTAATACAAAATATTCCTTCACGAATTATTGATTAAAATAAAATCATTAGGGATTAAATAATATTAATCTTCCCTTTAATGGACTCAATTTTTACTAGCATTTACTTATTTGATATTATGAGATTAGAATCCCGGTGATACAATTAGTTTTAAGATTATTATAGATCTGTGATTTTAATAGAGGGATTGAATGATTTTTCGTATTTTTTTATTAGTTAGGCATTTATTCACGAGTTATGTCATGTCATTTCATTAATATATTTCAATAATTCGATTTTATTTATATTTAATAATGAAATAATTTAACAATTCTTTGAGCACAAATAATATATTTTATTCTATTATTATTTTACATAAATTAGTGCAACACACAATGTAAACATTAATAAAAGACATATCTGCACACAGATCTATAATTAGGTACCACTTATTATAGTAAGATTTTGTATTAGATAGTATTATTAACTATAACTTTAAGAATATATTTGTATATCCGAGTTGCTAAAATAATAATATAAAATAATATGTCTAATACCTATTTAGATACTTGAAATTAGTATCGATATATTATTATGATATTAAAGAGTTTAAGGAATTGACTTTCTTTACAAATTTATAGTATTAATAGTTTGTGTAGTACAAATATTTTAAACAGTTTGTTGCCATTTCTGAAAGTTACGAAATATATGACCATTTTATTTAAGCCTAATTGTTAATATCAATTTTCTTAATTGTAAAGATCAAATATTTACTGGAATTGAATTCAAGAATTTAATTACTCGTGTTATAAGTCGAATGTCTCTTGCTTATCAAGTTGGAACTAGTATGGACAATGCTAACGATACTTTATTTGTCTTTAGTAGTTTAATATATACAAATTGGACGGTCCACTCAGTGCAGCTGCTTTTAGTTGTAGGTAGCTTATTACAAATTGCAGCTATAGCGTATATAATCTCTATTTCATATGGTAAGACTATTCGACCGTGGGCAACGCCTTTTTAAAACCTTTAGTTTTTTTCGCCGACTTTTCTATAGACAGCGGCGAATTTAACTTTCGCCCCCGAAAGAGTAGAATCTTGTAGTTAATGATTGAACTTGATTATAGTAGCTACACATATTATATATGTTGATTAATTAATTATTGCTTGTTTCTTATACCTTTTTGCATGCGGATTGTTTCCATATTAATAAGTCAATTCATGTTTTGCCAGTATTTACTTAATTATTAGTTCAAATATATTTACATTAAATAATATTAACTTGGTAATAAATAAGTACATTTAATATTTAAGCTTTTTGTCTGACTTAGAAGTAATTCCATTCATGTAGAACAAGTTTAGTAATTAATATTTCTTATAAAAACGTAATTAATGTTAAACCTTGTATTTACATTTTCTTTCACAATTAGTTTTATTTTTGAATAAATCATATCATCTCGTTTATGAATCTCAGATATTTTTCTTCTTTACTCATTTTAAATTTTTTCTCAATTAATTAAAAACAGATTATTTATTTTTTATACATATTTATTGGCCGTGATATCTAATTGTCAATGATTTGAGCAGAGGTATAATTTTCTATTTTTCCATTGTATTTGCACAATTACCTTCTTTTAGTTATCCATGTTTGTGCATAGTATGAATTTATTTTTGAAATATGTTAAAAAAAATAATTGTGTTAGAATTTTGTAATTCCATTACTTATAACAAGTACAAAACTTTCAGTTGTGACTATTCCAGTTAATCTAATTATAATAAAACTCTGTTTTAGGTTGTATAACTCTTTAATATTCTATCTTAAAGGTTGTGTTAATTGTAATATTTTTGGTCTGTTAAGATCTTTCTAGATATGTACAAATAGTAGGTATAAATTGCAAAAAATATAAGCTTCACCGGTCAAAATCTGATGATAACGAAAAAGGTTTGCCTAATGAGTATTATACATATTATTATATAAATGTATTATGTTTTATGTTAACAGTTATTAAAGTATCTTTTCTTTATACACATTATTACAATACCTACACGAAAATATACATTCATTTGAAATATATAAATTATACTTATATATTTTAAACGCAGTCAAATTCAATTTCTATTTTCATGAGGAATTAAATAAGACTGTTGATATTAACGTTTCGGATAGTATAGCAAATTATATTATCTATGGTTTCTACCCTGTACTTGTTGTAGCCGTTAATAGACCAATTATGTAATCATTAAAAATACAAAATAATATCCATGTTATTGTTCTTGGAAATTGTTGAATTGTATATTGCACTTTGAAAATACAACTAAGAAACAATATTGCACTAATTACAAAATAAATTTATTATTTACAAAAAGTTATTTTATTATAGTCCCGAGAATTTTTCACCGATTTCACGTAAGAAGGAAGTATAACAACACAGATAAAATAGGGGTGTACAGTGATGTGACGCGTATAGCAGAGTTGCAATCGTTTCCGTTGCAAATAAAACATCTTGCGTCACTGTGACCTCGTGCCCTCTCTACGGCCTCTAGGCCTCGGCACACTGAATCCACTTGGACACGAGGAATGCAACCTCGAATTACGTCCACTGTGTTTCCAACTGAAAAAAAAAGTTTTTTAAATTAATCACGCTTTATTTTTTAATTTTAAATACTTTATTTTGTTTTAATACTATTACTAAGAGCATGTGAGTTTCTGACAGAAACTCTCTTCTTATCGAAATTATCTTACCTTTTGTTTTAAACCATGCTGTGCATTTGTTTTGAGAGTTTAGTAAGGGAGGTTATTATGCTACGCCAATATTTAATCCGTATGTAGCATGTATGTAGCATGTGGTAAAGTAAGAACTTTACCTAGGAGTTTAACACTACTTAGAGTTATATAGAGTCCAGAAGCGGCAGTGATCTTCCTCCGAACTACATAAATGAAAACATTAATTTTGGTCCTTCTAGCCGTATTAACGTCATTAAGTAGGTATCAACAACATTATACCGATACGTTGACTTCCATATCCAATACAAGTATTGTTATATGTAGTAGTTATGAACATGTACCTACTAATAATTGACTTACAAGACTTGTCATCTGGGGTGGCGACCATCTTTAAACATCGGTATTCTATAGGCACTCTGGAGTCCGTCGTCGGCGGAGGATGTCCTAAGTTGTGTAACCATTGAGCTGTCACCCAGTTGGAAGGATGGCATGTTACTGATGTGCCTGGCCAAACTGTCTCTTGAGGGTGACAGTTCAGACAACTTTGACGGAAGCAACTTTCTGCTGACACTGGAATTAATAGTTTGTTTAGAAGTAGGTAGATGCATACAATTTGATTTTTTTGTTATGATATTGTTATTGTTTGATATTACATAAGTAAGGTTCCTGATATGGCGGGTATACCTAGTATTCATAGAATAGTTTCGGTGGAAAATCATAGAAAAAATGTTATCTCTTCGGATGTTTTATGCGATTAACGAAAGTTATACGAGCAAGTAAGTTTTATAAGGATACAAAAGTGTGAAGTTAGTTATGGGAAAATTTAGATGGTATCAATTGGAAGCATGACTGGTGTGTGATACATGTGGTGTACAGGTGTGTGGACATGTGATAGTGAGCATAGCTATCTCTATTTAGGGAAGTACCTAGTTATCTCGATACTTAATATTCTATAGGCACCTAATGGCCAGTAGTGGGATCCAGGAAATTAATGAATTTGTGTTTAGATCTTGGTAAACTTAGATTAAAAATAAAATTGAAAATTTTCCACATTTTGCATCTTGTACAATGCAAACTGGATAAAAATAGGCAGAGAAGTTATACGACTCGCGGTCAACGAATTAGCGAACTCTGTCCTGTATACGAGAGAAGATACCTCATTGATGAGCATACGTTTTGACACCGTTACTCGTATCAGAGTTGAAATCTCGGGCATTACGTAGCAGTTTTTCTCGACCCATAACCGACTCGCTCTCCTTGTAGTTAACGATTGCCGGCGCGGTATAAGCACAGGCTTCAGTTTGTTTTAACGGCGGCAATCATTCGTCATTTTCTCGCGTTTCTCGCCGTTTTACCGGCCATCATCCGACGTTCCGATCCGTTCTACGTAGGTACGCTACGTAATTATCGAAGAGAATCCGATCTCGATGCGTCGGTATGCGAGATTATTTAATTTCACTGAGGCATCTGAACAATTTTGCGTTATTAGATACAATTATGAATAAATAAATGTTTGGAATTCCTTATAATGAATGCGATGGGTACTCAGGTCTGAGGATAGGTATGTTGATGTTCGGATCTTTATAATATAAAAAATGATTTATATAAAAAATAATTTCGTTGTCTGGAAGCTAAAGATCGAACGTAGAATTTGAAGCAAATGAGTTCGTGGAAACTAGTGTTGCCCAAATTCAGTCTTGGTCTTGCAGTCTTGGTCTTGCAGCAAGTCTTGCAAGTCTTGCAATTACCTAT
>DWMA01000089.1:0-15552 GCA_018252035.1 Urbanus sp. 3 SS-2014
CACCCAGACCAAGAACGGAAATTTAAACTCATCATTCAAATTTCCGCCTCGCTGGGAGTCGAACCCAGGACCCTCGGTTTAGCGGTCCGGCGTGTTAACCATTGCGCCATCCGGGTCGTGAAAATTACATTAATTTACAATAATAATATATTTAATATATACGGAACCCTACGAGAGAACTGTTTACACTTGACTTGAACAATCCCGATTAAAATCAAAAGCGAGGACAGTTTATACATCGTTGACGAATAGATTAGAATCTATTGGGCGATAAAGTGAGAAGAAGAAGGCGCTTGCAGCGGATGCGAGTAACGTAACTCCATTCTATTTGAATATATCATTCGCCTAAATGTAGGTTTATTGCTACTTTTCTCACGGAACTAATGTATTATCAATGTCTTTAATTGAAAACGATTTCGCCGTATCGTGTCCGTTAATGGACGTCGTCTTATAATAAATAATATATTTTGATTTTGAAGGCCCTGATGATAACTAGATATACGCTTATATTGAAGTGTTCTGACAATAAACGAATAATAAAAGTAACAGACAGCAGCTGCAGCAAATAATTCGCGTAGGTAACTATAACGGTAGAATTGGATTTCCCAACCCGTAGTTTGAATAGGGTATGTGCGATAAAGGATGGTCAAGAAGAATGGTCAAGCCTCGATTTCATATTTTGCTACGCGATGACCGCCGCGGCCGGGGACGTAACGATGTAACTACCTTTTTTACGCATTATCTTTATAAGAGGGTCGGGTGTTTCCAAGGGAATTGAATGGCATTAACTGCTATGACATTAACAATACAGCCGTGTCTTCAAGAAGGAACCGGTTTCAGACTTTAATGGGTCACACGGTTCCAGCTCCCGAGTTTTTGTGAAGCGACCGCGACTTCGCAACTCGGATACTTGCTAAATTGTATGTTCATTATTCATTCCCCGAACATATACCTACCAACATTTTAATCATATACATGTTATATTTACTAGTTACTAATTGGAATTGCAACATTACTAAATAAATAAATTAATAAATAAGGGTTATTGTAAGAAAGGGAAGTAACAATAAAAAATAGTAAAAAAAATAGTACTTAAATACTATTATTTTTGTTCAACAGTTTTGTTTCTCTGACTGTTGATTCCTTTTTTCAAAATCATAAATAGGAGTAGGTATAATGTTCAATTTAGCAAAATTATTTATTGACCTACTTACAGATCTGATATAAAGTAGTAATTTAAAATTGTATGGATAAAAAGAAGGTAATCAGGCATAAAATTTATAGACAGATAGATAGCCACACAATAGGTATGTATGATTAGATATCTTTTTTATTATTTAAAAGTTACCTACCTAATTCAAATTTACTCAATTTACAGTAGTAAGTATCTTATTACTACCAATATACATAATAGATACATATCGTCCTTAAAGCGAAGAATGTTTTGTAAAGATGCGGAGAAATTGATTTCCCGTTAGCTGCAAGAGCTTACAGTGACAGGGTCAAGCCCTCCCGGAGCCATCCCATCGCGTGTTTCTATGCTAATCTAACGTTAGTATTCGAGAGCCACCGACAACTATTAATGGTTATGGCCGACGTTTTCTCTTAATAGTTCTAATATTATCCGAGGTCCTGCTCTTAACAGCCTAGCGCCCGCGCACCACGCAATGCGCTTACGAAACTCACGCCTACGAATCTAGAAGAAACATATAGATTAAACTAGTTAATTTCTATATCTATAGAGTATTCAATTCAAATATTACGAGCGATTTAAACAACAAATACACGCCGAAATTGACGATCTGGCACTGAACTATATACGTATTAGCATACAAACGCATGCGACACAGCGAGCGCGGATGGGTGCGGGCGAGTTGGAGCATTCGTTATAATTTTGAATGTATGAATGAGAAATAGCAGCGCTCGAACCGGGCGCGTGGGACGCGTGCCGACAATGAGCCGAGACAAGTCCTGGGCGTCCTTGTCAATGTGAGCCGCTTCCAGCCACATCCGTCTATTGTCATTATTTGTATTTATGCACTCCCGTAAACGGTGACGAGGATGACATGCCGAAACAAACGGTCCCCGTCGCCGAGACGCATTCAGTACACAGAGATAAAGACAAGAAAAGTGTGTGGTATCATACCACACGCTAAGCCCAAACCGTGTGTGGTGTAAATAGTTACTAATTACTTTTACTAACAAACTAACCCTTCTACTAAGTCTTTAAATGCACGAATTTTCCTAAGTAATCGTTTTCTTTGCAAGTGCAGAAATATTATATTTACGAAAAAACACTCATTAATGAATGAAATAGTCTTAAGTGTGAAGTACATTAATGCAGTCCTTTCGTCATAAAGAATGAGATACGGGGTTTGCTCATTTTTGTGTCGCCATTCAAAAGATGCTGTTAACAACCTCTTTCAAAAAGCGAGCATAATTTGATCGGGGTCGCATTTCTATGGGAACACCGTTGAATGCACAAACATACTTACTCAATTTAATTCTTTAACTGTTACTTTATTCGACCTTAAGTTATACCTAATCTGGATTTCTTATTGTACCTAATCAATGTTGTTGTATAAGAAACTCTTAAAAAATTGATAGTGATACAAAAAAACTTATAATCAATTTAAACTTAAGTATGTAATTAAAATAATTTACGATTATAATACTATTAGGTATGTATATGTACTAATCCATAAGTATAAATTATTGATTTCTTATAACAGCACCCACATTTAATCCAAAGTATCAATAAAAAGATTTGCAAAAAATTGGCTATAAAACGGCGAAAGGATATGCTAATACTTAAATGATATACGTTGGAAGGCATAGGGGATAAGACATTCTTCGCAGTTGCGAACTCTTATTTCGATAATCCCGCTATAGGTATTCAAATGAGCGCTTATGATTTATTGAGTGGAACATTACCATTTTTATTATTTGTTATTCTTACACCTTTCGTTGGGGCCGGAAGCCACGCGGCCTCTGTCTCAGTGTACTCGCCCGTGAGACTCGCAACAACCGCCTGTAACTGAACGCGCATAAAAACTCTAACTACACAAAAGATCGCATGTACATTACCATAGTTTACATATAAATTTTACGCGAATTCATTCTGTATGCACTGCGCTAAAAGTTCGTCGATTATAATCACAATTATTGCTCCGATACACGAACGTTCGATTTGATGTACGGCCGTGAGAATCGGCGATTGATTTCCCGGAATTGCCGTGATTCGACATTGATGGCTTCTTATCTAAAATACTCAATGATATTGATGCTTAATCAGCCAAAGACTTCATTTGCATGTGTGTATGATGTACCTAAAGTTTTGACACATTAAATGAGGTAAAATGTAGAGCGTGTGAAATATCAATTGAAAAAAGAAAGTTATTTAAATCTAAGTACCTACTTCATTAATGTCTTCTTAATGAATATCTACAGCATTTATTTTTTTGCATATGATCTGATGATTAGATACACAGACAACATTCTATTTTATTTAAATAGATATACCTCGTAAACAAACATAATATATGCACGGAAAATTCCGATTTATATTATTTACTTATCTATTGATTAATACCGATATTTATGTAGGTACTTCGTTTTTATTTGATTCTGAAATGGAGCAAGTTTTATAATTAGTCTTAAAACTACGTTGTATTTCTACTTAAGTATTACACACAAACATAAATGAATTTGCATATTACACTGTAACTAAGCGTTAGCGGTAATATTTTACAGCATTGGATGAAGTAGTATCTATCTATTATTCACAACTATTTGACATCTCCTTCCTTGATTAATTCAAAATTAGTGAGGCAACCAATAAGGCAACGGGAAAAACCAAAATATATTTGCCATAAAACAAGATTTATGACTTACTGTTAATCATAACGTAAAGCATAGATATTTGTTATGTTTTCCGTAATTTTGTAGATTGGAATACCTTACTAGAACTTAAACGTCGATTACCTATACCGATAATTAAATTGTAATTTAAATGCAAATATGGTAGTTAAATTAAATTATATTATAATGGTTGTTCAATTATGTAGAATCGTTTATAACAGAACTTACGAAAATGGCGTATAGAACTTACGGCCAAACTTCTTTATGCAGACTGAGATGAGTGTCTTGCGCTAGCGGTGGCAACTTGTAATAATCGGTGACGAGCGACTGAGGCTGCTGGTCCTCTGCCACTCCGAGCACGGCCGACGTGGCCGCGCTCAGCGGGTGCTCTGCTCCGCTGGAGTAATATGCGCGCCAAGACTCGCCACTCACTTCCATCACCTCCTTGCGTCTCCTGTTGACAAACAAACAAAATAACATTAATATTATAATAATATGTTTACTTACGAACTTTACGAAACTTCCCACAGTTCTTTTTTACAATGAAATCATCGGGTCACTAAAGACTCAAAAATATTTTAAAGTTCATTCATTAAAATGCTATTTTCATAAAATACTCTGACGATACTTAATACGTTGTGTAACTCACGTAAACATTGCATAAATGCATGCGTCAACAACCACATGCAATAACATCTTCTGCTCATAACATTTAATCAAATTTCATTGACTCTGGCGAATCAATGGAGTAAACATAGCGTAAGATACTGGTATTCCAAGCTTGTTGTTTTATGACTGGATCGACTACAACTTACGAACCAGTTATTAGGCGTGACCATTTTGGTACGAATACTGACCTTTGATGGTACCATCAGCGTATAACGTGACGATATAATACGTACGCTAATTGTTGTGCACAACAAGACGTGAGTCAGCGGAACAGGTGGCCAGTTCAAGTGAACGGGTACATTTTTATTATTATCAGAAGCGAATCGGACCTGGTGATCGCGATTTTGGCAAGGTTCTATGTCTAATTCGGACGATTGGCAGTGTCGAGAGATCATTGGACGTATGGCCATACGTCACCGCGACAGGGTCGCTTGGTGCCGCGCAACCTGAATGTAGAACAGGTCCAAACCACTTGCAGAACCGGAAGGATACGAGGCAAATCCCTGTTCCCTCGCCAACCAGTTTAGGTCGCCTGACGTCACGCCCAGCGGTATCCGACGATGCAGACAAATAAATAAAAAATGTTGGAAGCACGCGTCGGACGAGTTTGACCGGATCGTAGTTCTACCTGATTCCTGTTCCTGGTGTTTGTTGATATCACGAGAGGTCATTACTTATTGTTATTGTAGGAGATGCGCCGATAACCTACATGCACTCGAAATAAGCTTACTATGTCAGACCTAACTGGAAGTTTTAACGTAGTGCACGCATTGCTTCCTCAAGTTTTTGCAATGTTTTTCCAAACATTATGCTTTGCTTTACATCTTAGCTGTCATATTTTGAGCAGTTTAGGAAACAAATGAGCATATATCTAAGCAACCAACTAACACCAGCAACCATTTCGATTATTCGTGAAATTCATAACATTACACACGTTTTTTGATTGTAAATTCATAAAAATCTGCAGCAAATAAAAATACGCAACAGGTTACTACACCTCGAATCTCCACTCGATCAACAAATTAACATAGGCTGTTTGGGAATGTCGTGTTAGTGTCAAGCGAGAATAGAATATGCGAATTGGTTCAGAAAACTGGAAAAGCCAGCTTCTGGCATTTAACCAGCCGAAGCGTGAGTCATTTGACGAGTTAACTGGCAGGCGGTTGCGCAGGGGGGCGGGCGGCGCGGTTGCACCACGTGAATGAGATTCCGGTAGGTGCGCACGTAAAAATCGTGCAACGAATCTAACAGGTTTGCTGGGGTCCTTGCGAGGCCATCGGGACTGGTCTAACCTGCCCTGCTCAGCTGAACCTCGAATTTCCGACCGTTTCCTATCACGTTCGCTTCATGTAAACACACGAGCTTAGCGTTACTACGGAGCAACGGCAACTTGCTCGCAATTCGACAATTGGTCGAGCTTTCACGTTCGTATGTAACTATCTTTTTTATCACATTGTCAAGACTATAAATATAATTAATTGATTACTCTTTCTTTATTGTCAATTGTTCGTGGCATGCAAGTTTCGCAAGATGCCTACTCCGCGTCTGTTTGTTTGGCGCTGACTATTGAATAGAGCGATTAGAAAGTATTGCGCACAGCTGTCACGAAGACGTGACGTATGCTAGAGCGGAACGGATGGCTCTAGTAAAGGGTTGAAGAAGTCTCTGTTACACAAATAAAGCATTCGATTCGGGCATTCATCCACAACCGTTTGTCAGATGTCAGCAACTTTGCCCTTGATACGTTTCACGACTACGCATAAAATAGCATGTAGAACATACACCATATGGCTATATACATTCTATAGGTCAAATTCAAATCTCTATATTACATGAAAATACATCAATGTCAGTATCGATCTGATGAATATTATCAATTTGAATGGCATATCCGGACTGGTTAAAAATTGAAATTGATTCGCGGAATCGAAACGTTCCAGACAGTGCGCAATGAGAAAAATAAGAATTTTGAGTTCGATTGAAGCTGAGTGACTGTTCAGATGGAGATTTATCTGAGGTCGCGGCGAGTGTACAGAAAAGTGTCGGCGGCGGGTTTCGAAAGGCGCTCGTCCACGTCCGGTGTCGCGTCCAACTATCGATCATTCGGTTCGTTAATAAATAACACGTTGGCGTCGTTCGCCGCTTATCTCGGCTGTTCGGGCATGTGGAAAAATTTGGTGTAGGTGTCGTAACGGAGCGGCACGCATGTCTCGTAGGGTTGCGTGCGCCCGCCTGCCGTGCTTATCCTCCTCGGTTGTTGCCACTCCACTTCATTGCTTCATTATACGCCTTAATTAAAATAAAACAGCCTTAAAACAAATTAATACTTCTTAACATATCTCGTCTGCTAATTCAGTCGACTCAACTGATAGTACTGTGAAAGGACGAAGAACTTTTATAAGTAGTCCATTAACATTATTTAACATGAAGCATACCTATGTGTATGATGAATATGGGTTTAATGTTTAAATCGCACTGCACTAAGCCTAGCGTGAAAACAGGCTCCACAGCTTCACCTCTCTCACCCGACAGGTGCGGTGGCTGGCGGGGAAAGTATAAGGGAGCGGCTCAAATCTACGCATGTTTTATCATCAATGATAAGAGAAACTAGTATCGATCCCGCTAATGACTCATTAAACTGGACTTACACTGAAAGCAAGTAACTGTATCTTAAAAAGTTAATATGAACTTAACTGGTCGCTATGTCATGTTTTATTTAGATTAAAATGAGCAAGACTAAATACCTATAAAGCAAAAAAATATTCAAAAGATAAACAGCAAAATGATTGTATCAGCTATTACAAACTGGACCTGCAATACCTTTTATTGATAAAAATAATACGTATTTAATATAAATATAGATACAACGTTACTGATTAAAAAAGATAAAAACGTAGATATTTATCTCTTGTTTTATTTAATGTACAAAGAATAAGGTAGACATCTCTTTTGTCCCATCGTATCAAAAATAAACACGCACCACGAACAGAAAAAAAGATTGATAAATATTAAAGGCGAATAATGGAACGAACCGTAATATCCATATTTAGTGATAGTGACAATGTGCCATTATTAATCTATTTTACATTCTGGCATTGAACCTAACGATCTGAAAGGGAATGCGGCGTTGCTGCATTTCGTCAATTAAAGAATTCGCTGTCTCGGATTGTGGCCGCGCTGGACGCACGCTGTTATGGCTCCACAAAAAAGATACATTCTTCATACCAGTATAAATAAATAAGGGATGAGTACAGTCCGCATGCACTGAGGACCAGCACAGAACGAACCGAACGAGAAGCATTTTCGACAAACCTCTTTTTGCGCCCTGACGAGGAACGCATATGCGATGATTCATTTACGGAGTTCTTCGCCGTATAAGTATGGCTAACATTATTACTTCTGTTTTCTTAGCAGCATTATATACGCTCAGCAAGAAATGTTTTCTTGGAAATATGCGCCCACGCAGATTAAAGATGGAAACGCAACATGGGCACTAAATAAGTCATGTCTTCTGTCTGCGTAACTAGTAGCTCTCAAGTGATCTCAAAATTTTATGACAGTAAATTATTCTACTGGTAAAGTTTCAATTGATCACTACTGTATTGGCTTGATCAAAAAGTTGATAAATCAATTTTCCAAAATCGAATACGATATTAATCAGCGTACATATTTGCATGAGTTAAACGTACCTACAACTAGATGTCTTTACTAAAATTCGTTCATGTAAATATTAAATTGGTGAGTATTGTAAAAATTCAATCAAATCTAACCACATTTCTAAAAGTGACATTTGACATGAACTTAAATTTTATAAAAGGCTCTTAACATCCCTCTTCATTCCTTTCTTATAAAACCGTTGACCGTTGAATGACAGGACTCTTAGCATGACACGAAATCAATGAATGTTCCTTGAATCGTGTGGTCCGAATTGCACGAAGCATTCTTTGTATTGTGCTCGACATCGTGACGCTGGCTGTTGGTTGTCTCCCAACTAAACTCATGTCTACGGCTCACATTCACGATTTTGAATGGCTCTTCTACATGAAATATTAAAAAAAAATGATTATAGTATTCATTGCATGTGCATTCCTCAGTAGCTGGAGATAATATATAACTCCAATTTCCGGTCAAATTAATGCCTTGAATTTCGACTCGTGGCTCGTAGCCACTATATTAAATCACAGTAAGTTTAAGTTAATAATTTTAATCACCATTAATTCTGACGAAGACTAATTACGCTTTTAACATTGAGTATTAATTTAAAAGATATATCTTTAACAACCCAAAGAAATATACGTTGTAAGTTTGAAAATTGATGAAATGTTTGACAGCATTTATATCATATTTATACAGTGGAAACAACGATCCATTGCGTTCATTGTACCGGTAATTACTCCCAACGAATAAGGACGATAAAAACTGCGCGCCGTTTATTACTATTTCTTTAAGCACCGTTTATAGTACAAAACAAAAACATAAACTCTATTAACTGTACATTTACTATAAATGAATTAAATGTTGCTTTGTAAAACCTTTCTTGGACTTGTCCTGATGAGATTAAACTTCACAATCTTTGGAATTTTATCAAAGTCATTTATTTCTTTCGTTAATCAATTTATAATTAGAGCATCAAGTGCATTCGTAATTTGTTAAACTATGCGATATTAAATTTAAATCTGCGTCCACTGCAATCTCTTTTTACAAAACGGATGTAATACAATACAATACGCCCAAGTATTTCGATTGCACAACAAATCAAAATGAAATATATTATTATGATCAATGCTGTGCGCATTAAGCTCTAGTTAGGCTCGCGTAAAGTGTCTTATTAAGAGTTACGAGCTTAGAAAGAAGGGACGCCCGCGGTGCTCACCATACACCTATCTACTAAAACTTAATAAATGCATCGTTTCCGTTTCGTCTGAGTTTTCTAATTTGAATGCTCGTGTGTGGTCTACACGTTAGAGGGCGTGAAATAATAGTTTGTTGTGTTGTGTTCCCATGAAATAATATTTATATCCCACAGTTCCACGCGTCAACATTGTACCAATTAATTAAACGATCAAAACGTAATTTAATAGCAAGGTTCTTTTACATATTGATACATTAAATGCAATTTATAGGAAAGTTCTAATATGTCTGTATGAAATCAAAAACAGTATTTATTTTTTATAATAATTACATATATATGTATCTGTTATATGTACCTACTCTAAAATGTATACCTATTCTTTAACACATTTATTACCTACTTTAAGGTGTGTAGTGGTTTATGAGTGTGTTATATGATTATTATGCGCAGATGCTACCTTCCAAATGCTTATACCGATTGTGTGTAAAACTACGAGGGAACTAAAACATGTAACACACAATGAAAATACTGTCTATAAATTTTATAATAAATAAAGGAGAATTCATAAATGCCACTTAAAATGAATTTGCAATTCTTTAGCGAGGATAGTAAAAACTTTGATACGTTACAGTTTTCGGTGGATTCGGCTGCTGTCAGTAAATGAGCATGAAGGTATAAATTAAAAGGCATGTCGCCTGCGCCGGCGCACAATGCGGAGCGCGGTCGCGCCGAGCATTGTGCCGTGCGAATTGAAACAGGTTGCGCCTGGCAGGTATCTATATAACGTGATTTATGACCGATTATTCTATGCTGCAACTATAATTAAAACGCGAAGCTATTAGGTATGCCCGAAAGATCTGCGACACAACCCACGGAAATGAATAAAGTTGATTTAGTGCACTCAGCTGTGATACTGCATTGTTTAACTGAGCACTTCGAGATAAACTGTCTGAGTCGTTGACGCGGCGCAGTAATTTAGCTAACAAAAGATTTACGAGTATTCGGTGAACGACACTAAAATGTTTACCACTTTCTTGTATAAGCAAAACGCAATCAAAATCTTTCCTACGGAATGTGTTTACCGTTATACAAACAACGCCATTTGCCAGCAAACCGTTCTAACACGGCTTTAAAAAGTGTGCAAAACAATTAAGAGATGCCTCCATAAATACACCCATGAAGCTTCAATAAATTATAAATATTTGTCGCATTAAGATAATTTATCGTAGTCTACACGACGCAAATCGACGAAAACGAGTGTAAAGAATTTTATTTGCAAACAAGTAAGTTGCAGGCGGCGGCGCCTTACAACTACGCGATGTTTTAATGGTACAAAAATTGCGAACAACTCATCAGCAAGTTGACGATTGTGAGAACGCGATCAATTATCCCGCGCAAATAGTAATTGTCAACAATAAATAAAATATGAATTAATCGCGTGGGGATGTTTTCATTATCGGTTGGCTATTAAAATAGCGTGTCAATCATTTTACGAAGCAATCGGCGATGTAGCGATGGCGGGGCTGCGATGGCAAGGCGCGAGATAAGATTTAATTACCTCCGACGCCTATTTACATATTGTAGGAGATACTGACGGATATCTCGCAATTAGGGGCGTATGCTTCTTCCTTTTATGCCTGTAGCATTGGATAATATCTGTTTGAAGCCAAGAATAAACAGTCTGGCCAAGAAAATTTGCAACCGCCGAGTATATAAGCTTGGCTTGCTTACGATATCCATTTAGTAGGTTATTTAGAAACACACATCGACACCATCTGTTACGAACTGCTTATAACTAATAAATATGCCTATCTTGGGATAAAATTTGCATGTAAACATTTAACTTGCAAATTAGTAACTTAATACTGGTAACATTTTATAAAAGATGTTTCATTTTATCTCATACCTAATGGTGCTGTAATATAAATAAAATTGCTGGATATAATTCTATTTTAAGATGCATATAAAGAAATATGCTAATTATAAATAACAATAATCTTCATTATCATATTTTTATGAAGAAATAACTTCAGCAAAAGTTTTAATACATCATAATGATACTATATGCATATTATGTTACTAAATATATATACCTACTTACATTACTAAGCTATTTTTCGATGCTTTATGATTGAAGTTGAGATGCTGGGAAAGTAAGTCTTTATCACAGACAAATTTACTCTTTTATTGAGGTTTCCATCAACCAGCTTCTTTAACATTGAATTGTATCTGTTTTTTTATCATACATAAATATATTTAAATAACACAAAACATTTTCAAGATACATTTACGAACATATAGGTAACTACTTATTTACAAATAATTCTAGCCGACCTTTACTTTGTAGAACAACAAGGTTGATTATTATTAAAATTAGCGGGTATTAAGAACAGCGGTTCGAAATAGAGAGCAAAATAATACTTTAAAGTGGCTTCTAGCACTGTTCATAGGAAACATATAATGCGCCAAATCGGCGCCTGCTAATTGCGGAGGTCGATAATTTACGAGCAGCCTGAATAGCCGCGCACCGCCACCGTCAACCTTCCGTTACAACTACGTAACCGCCCTACACGAATTACTCTTATAAATTGGATTTTGACAAGATTTATTACAAAGCAAATCATGACAATGTCCTGCGTTGTATATTTTCATCGGCTACTGAACGTATAGGTATGTAATTACTTGCTCTACATCAGGATTTTTACACGCATTCGTTTTCTTAAATACCTATAACAAGAATGTATGTATGTATTGACAAAAAATTACCTGTAACAAATTAATATCCACTATTTAAATAAAAAAATTAAAATGGTGTATGTAATCCTCCAGCTTTTCATTCCTCTCCAGATATATCACTAGTAATCTCTATAATTAAAGATTTTTTGTTGTGAACGTTAGGTTATTGGAAAACGTTGATGGCGCAAGGATTAAATCTCTTATTAGACAATTTAATAATAATGGGCGCGGGCGGCTATTTAGATTTTTTCCTTGAGGATAATTTTATAGCCAATTTACGTGTGATAGAGTGATGCGGCGTGGCGCGGACGCCTCGGCAGTGGCTCGCCACCGCAGCCACGCTATCTAAATGCAAATCGGATAGGTTCGGTGGATGTCCACGATAAATCAGCCTCGCAGCCCGCGCACTGCACCGTTACCCGCCCGACGACGCCCAGGCTCGCCCTTGGGCACAAAACATGCCACATACATATAAATATATCGCCGACGTCAACTTATCCGCTTTGAATGACAACCACCTTCCGCGACGATAGTATACGTCCGTTAAAATCTTACTAGCGACGGCCGCTATCTGGACGAACTGGACAGCAATCCAACTGACTCGAGTGATACGGTGGTTGGTATGTGTGCTCACATCTCATTCACGGCAACTAGGTTTTGCAGTGAAGTATTCATAGCTGGGGTATTTATATCTCGAGCCCGACTGCAGGCTATGATAAGATTAGATAGCCAAACCTGTTACTATCTGCAACGTAGGTAATCCAGGTCCTGTATAAATCCCACTTAATTCACAAGCTCAAACAGCTCAGCTAACGGAGCTTTCATTAGCATAAATTAAAGATATATTTAATGTAACGGGCTAATAAGTGAGCAATTAACCTATAACAGATTAAATTTATTTTTTTATTTCTTAATACTACTCTAGTTTCTAGACATACGCGTAATTTAAATTTAAAACTTTTTATTATAAGTTAACACTCTTACACTGACTGTAAGCTACAATATTTTAATAAACTCCTAAGTGACGAAAATTAAAAATTAAATAACTAGTTCGCCGTTGACCCTTGCGATAATCGAGTGAATTAATCTTATATGAGTTTCGTAATTCATATAAGATTAATCCTATAGGTATCTGAATCTTTCTGATTAGAAATAATTTTCGCATACGATCATAGATATTTTAACGATTTCCGGTTGATGGGCTATAAAGCCATGTATAATCGATATACACGTAATTAGATACAAGTCGTTCGGAATTCCTAATTTGTTGACAACATTTAAGTTGGCGATAAATACTATGTGACACGATTACTTTTGGTAAACATCATAAAATAGAATTTTTATTTTATTAACTAAGAGCAGCAATCATTTTACGCATCTAAAGGATGTGGAACTCTAGTAGATACAAATTCAAACGTAAACAGAGCGGTTATAAACAAATTAATTAATACTTCATAAGAGGTAGAGTATTTTATGAATCCTTAGGTAATTAATTTTTTAAAGCATGCATGGTGCACCAAAGTATTTAGGTTAAATTAAAGTTATATTATTAACTTTAACCATTTTATTATTACCTACAATATATCCTCTGTTCTAATTCAGTTATCTTAAATTAAATTAAATACATATACCTGTCTAGAAGCAAAATAAAAAGTAACTCTCTAGATCTGTCACTCATGGATTACGTAAGTATGTAATATGACATTGATAAATTAATATTTAGTAAAAATATGCCTACAATCATTAATAAAACTTGCATATGTAGTACCCAATGTTAAAAAATATCGTATCCATTGAGCTAAAAGAAATATAATTTACGTATTAACAAGCTTAATGAATTCACGCCATTTGCTACCATATTACAATGTCGTAGGCATCACGGCCAAATCAATTATTATTCCCCTGATCAAGTAATAAATGTTGAAGTAGGGTAGCAATCTGATAGTGGGACATAATTGTCGCCGGATCGGCACGTCTGTGCAGACTTCGTTACTGTTTTTTATGTTCAAGTTCTACTAGTTGGAATCTAATTAGATTAGCTCGCACTGGTCGATATTAAAAATTATCTCGATCAAATCGAATCAAACGGAAATGTCTCTGTGATAAAATTGTTTTCTATTACAGATTTTTTCATCATCCGCTCCCATTCATTAAGAAATGACGTCTAACATCGAACATGTTTGAATTAACTTTCGACTTAAGAGCGCTGAAGCTTAGAAAATTAAAACGATCCTCAATTACCAGAATTATCTCACTGCTCGGCGACCGTGAGTACGTACGAGACAGATTAATGTAATTTTGAATTTAAAATATATCCATGTACACGTACATATATTGCATACTTACATATTTAATCTTATTTAAATTTGTTTATGTTCAGTTTACCTGTATTGCTTAAAATCATTCGTTATCTCACAGTGTATCTACACAATTTTGCGGTCTTATTCACGTTGTTAATTAACCGACACTTACTTAGTCTAATCAAAATACGAAGGGAATTACGTTTGCATGTTATAGACTTGGATATAATATAGAGCGAACGCTCGTTAATGGATCTATACATTTATTTACATCTCAATTCTATCCATTATAAATATTCATTCAGCGCTGGGTTTATCTTTGCGCCAATAACGGTGTAGACGATAGGTATTTAAATTAAAACACCTACCCAACGCTTGAATAATATTATAATATGTATCACAATGATTACACCCTGTAACCTTTATCCGAGACTTCGGCGTGGGTATTGAGAAAGCGGTCACGCGTAATCAAATTAAGATAGTTCGTTTTATTTAATTACCTTCACAGCATAAGTAGTTTCAATAACATGAGTTCATGCATTAATCATAGAAATTATAATATTAAGGCGAATATAAACGTGGGGCTTTGTTCTCATTTTGGGTTAAATATCCATGTCCAATATTGTAAGCTATTTAACAAAAAATGAGAAGTGTCCTTATACTATTATAAAATACGTATTTAAATTACTTATTAATATTAAAATGAAATAAATCACAAAGTAAATATCTAAGGTAGTGAGGATCTTTTTTATTTCTTTTATTGGTTGGACATCGTTTGTTATAAAAAAGTATACTATTTAAAAGAAAAATATTAATATAATTGTATAATGGTTAAGACCTAACAAATATAAAAATACATAAAACATTTCAAGAAATAAAACTGAATGTGATTAATATCATATTCAAGATAATTTACATATAGAGAACTTTTGAAAAAGACGCAATTTTATGCAGATATTAGTACACTTAGTGCGTACAATTATGCAAATGTATAACGTCAATTATGGCCTACTACCCACTTACTAGTAACAAGAATTTATAGATATGTATAATACACAGTTCATGCACTCAAATGGAGCTGTTATTACTTCTTGCATTTTAAAATAAGTGTTAAATGTAATTATATTTGAATAT
>DWMA01000090.1:0-15490 GCA_018252035.1 Urbanus sp. 3 SS-2014
GGTTGATTAGGTGTTTTTGGTAGTCCCAAGTTTATTGTACAAGTTTGATTGGAAAGTAATGGAAGGTCGTAGAAGCATAAAACTCGCATTATCGCTGTTTTCTTTCGTCCAGTTGTTAACAATAGATTTGTTGGTCCAATCGTTTCGGTTGTTTTTTCTAACGATTACTGGTCCTTTGACGTTCTTATAAATAGTTCGCATTCAATTACTAGTCATTGGTTTTGTGAAACCTACACCAAACGTTTTTATCGTAAGTGGCGAACGAGCATTCAATCTACTACTTGGCTACTTGTTTAGCCTTTCTTAAATTTCAAACTAATTCTAAACAACCGTTTTATCATGATAGTGGTACCAATTGATAGAGGAGTCAAACGGTAAACTACCTACTCGTTTGTGTAACGAGAAATTTAGCTTCGCCTTTTATAACAGCTGTCTGCCGCCGAGAAAATATGTCTAGTATTTTTAATACAACGTCGTTTGCACAATTATTTGCTATCTCGCCGGCGAGGGATTTTGAATTCTCATCCATGTAAAATTTATGTTGAGTTTATTATGGTATAACTTGATAAATTGCTTTAATATTTCCCTCGATTTATTAAAACGTTCTCATCTCGTTTTGGACGCGCTGGTACTATTTTGATCACTAAATTTCATATTTCGACTTAACTTAATTATTTCTACTGTAAGCTAAATTATCCTTTTATTTCTATCCTTTTTTTCAACTAAGTACTGTTTATTTAGATAGATCATAAAACGTAGACGTTTCTCAGTTTGAGGTTGTAATTAACCTTAAAGTATGTTGACACGTTATCATATCAGTAACATCACAAGTAAAGCTTTTAACTTCCATGTAATATGTCGGCATCGTTTGAACTTTTGAAAATAAAATGTCGACCACCCTATAAACTTGAAGGTCAGTTATAACACAACTTATATACCTACAAGTGAGTCAGGATCGTGACTAGCTATGTATTTGTTCCGTAGATTGAAATTACTTTATGTAATAACTCAATTTGTAAGAATTCTTACAATACTATTATCGCAATCAGTATATTTTCTAACAAACAGCTCTATTCTTGCAATTTGAGTACAACATAAGAAAAAATCATGACCAAAGATACGCACAGTATACGGAAAAGTATTATTTTATTTTAAATTACAATAAATCCTTTTAAACATAAACATAAGTACGTAAAATCCTTCAGAGATGATCTGTCGTTAATAAACGTCCACCTCCCTTTAATTTGGTGCCACGGAACACCGAAAGTCGTAAAGTTTACGACTCTTTCAAATTGCAAGACGTCCTGTCCTCTGCACTCTCAAAAAAGAAATTTCTTGTCACTGTCGAAGATTTTATCTCGTACATAAGTAAAAGTCATCTGTCCAAGTACTCTCAGACTTGCTTGATATGGGATTCTCCTAAAAAGTATTTACCGTAGTAATAGTTGTAGATGTATAACTTTATATCCTAGTGGTAATTCTTTAGTCACTTCTTCACCTACGAGAAGAGAGAGAGTAGCACTTATCCAGACTGACGCCATGAGGCACTGTTATACAAAACTATACTCATAAATAAGTTGGCAAAAAATAATGCGGTTTAGAGGTGAACAAAAAGTCCTAAAGGCTACGTAGCATTAAATCTGAGAGATATGTATTATAAAACATAATCTAGTTGTTATTCATTTAATAAAATTATAATTTTATGAAATTACATCACCTTTAGACAGTTTTGTAAGAGACTAAAAATGTGAGCTTCAACTTATTTCTCTTTATGGCCCCCTTCGTTATCAGCTCCTTGGCTTTACGGCGTAATTAATTCGTTTATACGGCTCATTGCTGGCTCGCATTTTTTTCCGCTCTTAAATAATAAGCTTTAAAGTGTTCAGTTAACTACACCGCTTTTTGCAATATCTCGCGGAATAATTAGTTTATGTAGTCTTACGGCCATAAATCTTTGTGGAACACAACAGCGATAAAATCGTCCTTCTAAATGACAAATGAATCGAGTTTTTATGTTCGAATGTGATGTGTTTCAGATATCTTGTCAGCATGTGTTCGCTACTAAAACATTTGAACTGTAACTTTAGTTTTATTTATAACAGTGACTGATAAACAAAATGCTTCTGAGCAAAAAGTGTTTTAAATGTCAGGAATGGTTTTTAATACGTCTTTATTTTATTTACTAAGTACTATTATCTAAAACACATTTTTAGATAAGATTGCTGTGTGAAAGTAAAATAAACATGTATGCTATCTATTTTCATACTCATATTACTGAAATTGGCATACCGAGCGTAACTATCATTAATCTAGATATTGAAACCGTCTTCAACGTACAAGTAACCCGAGTTGCTAAAGAGTACGTGAATTGAACGAAGCCCCCTACGGTTCGGTAGTTACATTATGCTTGAGAAATCGACTCTGAGTCTGCTATAGCAACAAACGGGTCCTAGCCTTAGACGAAACCGGTTTCAATTGAACGAAATAAAAGTTCTAAAGGTCATTGTCGACGGAGTCGAATGGATTCGCTCGAACGGAGAAAAAACGGTGATATATCTAATTCCATTATTAAAAACCTTTTCAATGATTTCAATAAGAGCTGAGTTACCGATTCAGCGTGGGATCGAGCTTTCGAATTGTCTAATATCGCTGTAACGAAAACTGGGCTGGTAATTAATTTGTTGTTAGTCGGCAGAGTTGATAGCTTTATGGATTTAATGAAGTTAATACCAGGAATGGGAAGATAGAGATTAATCTGTTATTATACGACGGTCCAGTAGGAATTATGGTCAGTAACTTCGAAAATCATACAGGCACCAGTAACGGTAACGTACACGTTGAATCGACTCATATTATAGAGATATTACAAGTTCTAAGTATTTATAAACTTACTCGATACACATTACTTTAGATTTGGAAATAATGGTTCATTAATACTGAGTTAAAAAGTCTGGCTTAGACCCGAAAGGCAGTTAATGGAATTACTTAATTTATCTCAGTCCGTAATGAGTTTTTAATTTCAGTATTAAAGTAGATTGCTATTTCGTTCTGTTTGAAAATGTTCTCAACTTTATTGCATATTGATAATTTACTTATAGCTTTATTTAATTTTATGTTAGTTATATTACAAATAGGATTTCTTAATAATATTATTATAATAGAAAAAGTTCTTGAGAATTGAAAGCTTGTTCGACACCTGAAGTTAATAATTGAACTTTAGGATATAAAAAAACAGCTTTTATTAATTCATTCTTCGGTCCTCCTTTTGTGTTTCTAAGTCCTTTTGGAAATTGAATTTGCTGAAACAATTACTTAAGAGAACAAACATACCATTTACATCGTCCAATAACAAACATCGTGTCGTCACCGTCGTGTTCGTGTACTCACGACGCCGTCCAACTTTTCTTGTCCCACAACTTCTTCCCCGATATTCACTCGCTCCCGTAATCGTGTTACCCGTTTAACTTGTGGACAGCTTCTTTTATACAATTAGCCTCTTATTGAATTGGAAAAAAGTCTGCCTTTCTTGCGTTTAGCGAAGTTCCGCTGAAGGGCTCTTTTGGAAACTTTTTCATTAGCACTTGATTCTTAAAACTTAAACCCAAAAATCAACGTTTATTTTTTTAAAGAAAATAAGAGGCTTAGATTAAGAAACTGTATTATGGAATAAGCTCAAGAGAATTATGCAAAAGACAGAAGTAAAATTACAAGTTTCAAGACAATAAGGCATACAAAAACAAATCCCTGCCCTGTGAGAAAAGGTAGGACGGGCAATGAACATTCATAAAATCCCAGGTAATAATTATTGCTTATCCGCCCTGAGTCTTATACTTTAATACTCTTTTTATGCAGTTCCTTTATGATTATACTGTTCTTTAAGAAATTTAAGGTTTTTGCTGACAGACTGAGAAGTTTGGTTTATGAGTAAACTCCAATTCCAACAATAACAACGTTATTGATTACTGTTATCATTTCACCGTCATCACTTACATAAAGGATGAAACAATTATGTATATAAGTTAACAAGGATATTGTCAATTATAGTATTTTAAAGTACTACCTACTTGAGTTCTTTGGCGATGTAAACCTGTTTCATTTTCAGTCTTTTTAAACTTTCAGTTAAATCTTCTTGGATGAAATTGGGCGAGTTATAAAACAAATTTACAGTAGTATTTCATACATTATTTATTTTAATTAGCAAATAGCAAAGCAAAATGGAGCCAATACAAAATTCTTTGCACCAGCTCTAGTGGCGTGTTTCGTGCTGAGCATTCCTGTTTAACTTAAAATTTAAACACATTGCAACTAACTACGAAAAATCCAGCCAGGCGCGATCCTCGAGAGACTCGGGTTCCGTCCATTTGTTTCATAAATTTTTAAGTGCAACGGGATCTGGTATGTGAAGCGAAATCTTATGGACACGTTTCACTACAACCAAGAAGAGAAGCGAGAAGAAAGATAGAACTAGCATCGTATACGTCCATAAAGATTTAGATATTTAAGTAGAAAAATGGAAAACATCGACAAAATAAATACTAAAAAAATAAATAGAAAATCAGTTTTATAAAGTTCTGGAACTTATTATTTTAATTTAAAAGGACCAAATATTTTATCGTTTCTTCATTACTCGTTCATGTTCAGACAGTTCGAGTAAGACGGCGAAAAAGCTTTTTGTTTTCATTCTGAGCAAAGTAAATTTCTAGTTTTAATCTTCTTAAAGCATTTGCAGAGTTGAAGGAATTTTATTTAACTGTAACACTTTTGGTGTTAACGTCTTGTTACTAAAAGCCTTTAATTATACTATTGTAATGATTCTCAGTTTCTGATTTCACGTTTTCAAATTTTGATAAATTATTTCAATGTGATCTTTCATTATCCCAAAAACTTTCCAAGATTACAAAACATTTATCATTTGCAAAGCAAGATTCCTCTCCCCAACATATGATTTTATTTCTCCAAATTGTTTCTGCAACCCCAAACGAGTACGGCATTCGGATGATCTACATCGCGCGTAGCGTGACTCCGAAACGAACGGCAAATCCCTGGATGCCAGCGAAATTAATCACCCGCCTCGAATTTCCTTACCGGGTCTCAAAATTCCCTATTAACTGAACTGGCGGGACAATTTTTTAAGTCAATAAGGATCTTGCTTATCACAGTTTTTGGGGCGAGCATTTTTTGTTGCCAATTGAGGAAAATTGAGAGAGATACATGGAAAATACGCGTACTTCTAACATTAAATTATTCTATTATCTTTTATATATTATCATCCTTTTCAACTTTAAAAATATTTTGTGTTATTCAATAAGAGCATATGGCAGCAAACGAGGTTGCTTTATATAACGAATATAATTTAGGTTGAAATTGAAATATTTGCGTACTATAATAATTTTAACCTCATGATACCTATAATTCTTATTACTGAAAATATAGTAACCGCAGTAATCAAATACGAATATACACATATAACAGTTTAGGCTTGAGTACACAGTTTGTCATTCGATCTTATTCTACGCATTACTACCAATTACGCATAAGCTCACGCCAGGCAAACAAACAAACCACAAACGTAAAGTCTTTCGTAATTGAATCGATTAGGAAGAAAAATAAATATAGTAGCAGCTACAGAAATAATATTTTCTCTAGAGATTACTTCTGGACCACCAGACGTAATCAATTATATATTTTGAGATTTTACGATACCATATGAAATTATAGTAACTATTGTAGATTCTTTTGTCCCTTTTGCTTGATAATTCTTTTTCGTTGTCATATCTGTAATTTTTAAATTTGGAATTAATTAACAGGAATTTGAATGTAACTCTACTGGCGTGTTTTCTAAATTAATAGTTTTGACTTTTTCATATATTCTAGTGGTGAAGTAATTAAAAAAAAAGGTTAATCTCGAAAACGACTAACAGGCAAACTGATTTTGCAAGCAACAATTTTTAGGGTGAACTGACTGATATAAATATAAAATTAAAAGTACTCTATGTATAAAATCATGTGTTATTAAATCTTCATATAATATTAATATTCTGTCTGTAGAAGCAACGCGGTATGTTGTTAGGTACTTCAATTAGAAGGTTTATAGTTTACAGCGAAAGGAACGGTCTAAGTCATTAAGAGATATAGGCAGACAGGTCAATACTATTCATTGGCTGGTTGTTAGCTGAGATTTATTTATATGGCCATTGCTACTGACCATAAAACTGCGGACGAAATTGTCGTTTCTCATTTAGGGACTTGTTCGACATTGACGAATAAAGTGATATATTATGCAATTTATATAATTGTATGAAACATAATAATGTAAATTATAGATTCGTTTAGTATTATAAAGAGTAAAAAAACAAACGGTGTTATGAAAATCAAAATTTCAGATGTAATTATAGAGTTTGCTGAAAACTTACAGTTCTATGAAGGTGTTATAACATAATATAATTATTATACCTGATATACTAGTAGATACAGTATTTTTCTTAAAATTGTATGATTTGGCAGATACACAATTTCAATTAAATCTAAGATCAACGTTACTTCTATTACTACGAAACGTTTTCATATTTTGTGTATTTCTGTAAAAAACATCATTCGTCGCTTATAGCAAACTAGTCGACACTAGAACAATTGCTACTAATCTCGTTAGTCTAATAGCTGTTTCATCACCAAGTTCAGTTACAATAACATAATTAGGACGAACGATTTAATAATCATTACGGTTTGATAAACAAACGGTACTATTTGCAATTCGCCTCTTAACAGTTTTAGTGATAACAATCCTACTTCACTATTCTAAAATGTTCTCAATGGAAAATTAATTCTTTTAAATTATGTAGCTATACGTAGAGTTTTCAAATCTTTTACGATTGTAGTCGAAGGATTGTATTTTCGTAATATAGATAAAAAAAACTATTGTAAAACTTCATATTACATACCTACATAACAGTTCTTATTTCCGCCACGAGAGGTAAATTATTCTTATATGAAATATACCCTTAACAGAGTGCATTATAAATGTTTTTGATGAACATCAAATAAAACAGATGATGCAATTACAATATCTAATAGTTGCATCATCCCTTAAATAATATGTAAACATTTGTAATCTGTTTACTTTGATAAGCCATTTTTATCGTTTGATATGAAGGTATGAAGGTAATAATGTCATAAACTATGAAGGTGACATATAGTTATGTTAGCTGAGCTTACACATTTATGTTAGTTATTTGGAAACATTTACAAGAATGAAGTTAAAGTTAAGTTTTAAATCAATACAATAAACTCCATAATCCGTAAATCTTATGTAACATACTCTTTCTTTAAATATAGATTGATTGTAGAGTAGTCTAGTAGCTAGATCTAAAGTTGTCAGTCCTCTTAGAATTAGTTTTTGTAGTAAAACTTTTTATAGATACTAAAAGACTGATCCGTGTTATATCTGGTTTAATTACCTCTTCGTGGTTGTGAAGTTTAGTCTTATTGATACTTACTCTATTCTGGATACCCAAGTGATTAAATCGAAGTAACAGTCCTCTATGGGAACTTCCTTTAAAAGACATAAAATGCTCATCGGATTCCATGCCTCCATTCAAAAGTTATGTCCGGGCAGACATAAAAACAAAATTGAGAGCATCCTTTTAGGAAGTTGGGCAATAAAAATTGCTTTCGTTCTCAAAAGACTGTTCGAATGTTATTGCCTGGAGAACGTATGTAGCATTAAATTCGCCTAACGTGCCATCAAATTTATATAAAATCTATCCATTACCATTAATTCTAAAACTAACTTTAACGCTCGAAAGTTATATCGCGTCCAGAGTGAAATATCTGCTGAACACACGCATAAAGTTGTAAAAATAGTTCAAAAGATTGTTTTTCTAAAACATATTATTGATTTAAAATTAAACATAATTTCTTCATCATCAATACACATAAGTATGTGTACTATAAAAATAAGATCAATCATAACATAATTGATACTTAAAAATCGGATAGTTAGTTAGAATTAAGACTTTCTATGAAACTAAATAGAAACGAATTAAAAGACATGTAAGTATCTTAACATTCTAAAATATATATTTAAACAACATTGAGGTATCAAACCAGTCCGGTAGGTTACAGCAGATAAGATCATACGATGCACCCCTTAAACGTTGATTCATCTTGAAGCATTGTCAGTTCTTTTTTAATCGACGCTGATGGTAGTCTACGTCAAGTTGAAGACAATGAAGTTAAAACAAAAGAAGTTGATTAAAGATATTACTTTAATAAATAATGTTAATCTTTGAATAGAAATATAACAAAATCAACGCATAAAATACTTAAAGAAACAATTTCATAGTTTGATATCAGTAAGAATTGAAACTTCAATGAAATGTTGTCTTAACGTTAAATTGACTTGTATTTTAACTGCTGAATTAATTAAATGCTAATACTAATTAAAATGCGAAATTAATATCCCAAAAATGCGATTAAAGCCATTGACCATAAAACTAGTTGAAGGCCTAACAGTTAAGCCCATGGAGTGTGACCAGCAGATGACTAACAGGAACGAGTTCAGACAGGACGCAACATGTCACACGAACCGGTTATACGTTATCGTAGAGGTAAACTCGAATATAGGTATTGTTTGACTGACCCACACTTTTTATGATAACTTTATCTTCGTCTGTTTTCAACGTGTTATGAATACTACTGAACTACATATGGACAATATAGACATATAAGCTCTTAACTGATATGGGATCGTGTATGATTAGATTTAAAGACTCCCTTATCTTATTAATAAAAAAAAATGTTCGGCTAAGCCTTGTCGTCGTCATAGCTAAGTCATATCTAAATGTAACTAAAAACTTCGTCAAAATTATTGGTTAAAATTATAGTTGTTATCATAGATGTTCTTTACAAGGTGTTATATTATACTTGTTATTGTAACATATCGATTGTATATGTAGCTATTTATAGCAACATTTATTATAAATATTTATTCAAACATCCGACGAAAATTCGATAATATGCGTTAAGTCAACAAAAAGGTTATCATGCACCCCACCTTGCAGGGGTTTCCGGGTTTAAGCCCCGATTAAGTCAAATTTTAATAATACATATCTGCATTTTAATAAACTGTTAAATTATTTAATGAGTTTTTTAAAATGAATTATATTTTAATTCTTAGATATACTCCGCTTAATATAAAATACGTTAACTTGAATCATAGTATAGAAATGTTGCATCATACAAAGTTCAGTATCTTATTGCACATTAAAATAAAATTAATTACAAAACGCTTACTTGTAAATCATTTAAACAACACTGTACTTGGAAAGCTTAAGTGAGCTCAAGTTTATAATAATGAACAAACTGATATATATTATTGCGGTAGACTTACTCAGCAACCTGGATTAGAAGCTATTAAGTAGTTAGCGTGCAAACCGCTTATTATAAACAAAAATTATTACATATTACCCTGCGAACAAGTTCAAGCAAGTTGCTCGAGCATTAATGCAAATAGAAGGTATAAGTATTCTAGTGGTATATACGTTTCCGCTAAGTTACGCTTGGCACTGCATACTGTTTTAGTAATTAATGCATTTAACCGTAGTATTACTATTTTCAAAACAATACATGTCAATAGATGAATCACAAACCTTCTTAGAACACTTGAAAACAAATCGACACATGATTCCATTAAATCAGAACCTTCAGTTGTAATGTTTATTTTATATGTGCGGTTTAGTGATACACTTTACGTTGAGCGGGTAACTAAAATCAATTTCTTGAACGACCGGGATTTCCTCATAATCCGGTTAGAAGGACCATCTTGAAAAGGTTCGAAGGAAAATGATAAAACGTTATACCGTTTTAGGAAGCGATTACGATGCCGGTTATAGTTTCTTATTAAATTTGACTTACGTTGTTGAAAGCAATAAATCCGATGGTAATATAGGCGTGCCGGTAGAAGGAAGCGTTACACGTGCAATAAATACAATTATATGGCCTTGAACTTAAAAAATGTAGTTGCTTGCCTCAAACTGGTGTGTTCTCGCCTCAGGGCGATTGTATGAGGGGCAACTCTCGTCCACAGCTTGTTCATGACAAAAATATATTAAGCGGCGAGATTTGAGAATTTAAAACCCTATTATTTCTCGAAGTGCCTAAAACGAATGGTGCTCGAGTCGGTATAGAATTTTTAACAATATTTCTCACGCGACGTGCCTAAGGAAAGTTAGTGCTTATTCCTTTCACTATACTCCCTTTGTTACGCCATACAAAATCTATTATGGAACGTAATTTATCTAAAAAGAGATTTTCAAAGTTCCGAGCGTTGAAAGAGTTTTTGAAATCGGCGGGAGCAGTTCCCGAAGTTTCTTCTTCGTTACAAAGTTATTATTGTTTCTGACAGTCTTGTTAATGAAGAAAATTGACTGAAAGTAAGAGAAAACCTACATTTCAGACGTTGAACCTTTAACAATTGGATGGGGAAAGGTTTTTTTTTAATTAGTATCTTTTGTTTTCATTCCGTTTCGTATGCGGATTGGTCCGTCCGAAATGGACGGATTTTTAATTTCGATTCGAACGTAGAAAGATTTTATTTGTACATCGCAAATTAATGTTATACAGGCACCTGTAATGAAAGCTATATTACAAATGAGTCTCGTTTTAGACTCAATTTTCAATAACGCGAAGCGGGTCTCGCTTTTGGGGCCGTAATTACACATTCACAAGCCAAGAACGTTCAAATTCTGTTCTTAATTGACGTCTGAGACTTCTGTTTTATGATATCAGCAACGACTGCTACAATTAAATATTTACCATTTATTCAAACAACCTTTTTGATTAGAAGCACCGGATTGTTCCCACTTAATTAAGAAAATGTTTCACTGGGAATACTTGTTAATATTTATTATTACACATTTGCGTTAACGTCAAAGGGTGAAATGTTTCTTTGGAAATTATTATCAATAAAATAGCTCAATACTTGGAATATTGGAGAAATGGTCCTAAGTAAAGATCGTTTGATTTTCTTAATTGGGTCACTTACTGGAAATAGGGTTCTAATATCAATACTGCGTACATTTCCAAAATTATATTTTTAGCGAGGAAATTGCTGACTTTAATCATAAAATCATTGAGGATAAATTGGAGACTGTTTATTTGAAGGGTATGAATAGTTTTGTAAGCACAACAATATTACAAAACTGTCTAGTTACTGTTTACACAAAAGCGTTTCTCAATGGAAATGTTTAAAAGAGAGCTTTTCGTATACGAATAATATTTACGAAATGCCTTTTGACAGCTTTTAGCATAAAACCAGTTTGTTGACGTTTTTATAAGAGATAAAGCCAAGGATATGGCTCCAAAGATTAAATACATATTCTGAGCCAAAACATCCATTCAGTCGGAAAATACACGCAGACTAGCACAAATATCTATCTGCCAATATTACTTGGCCGAACGGAAATCGAATTCGGGACCCTTCATGCGAAAGGCAATTACAATGTCTGCTGAGATAGCTGTTAAATACTTGGCTAAGGTAGTATTTCACAGTTAATCTGATTTAATAGGGCGTGGAACAGAATAATTTAAGTCGAGAAAATTGCCCAAAAATTTGAATGCGAAATTCGGCGACCGAAAACCGAGCCAAGTAGCAAGAAATTTCAAACATACTTCGCGTTGACATGATTTTAAAGCAGCGACTAAAAAAGATAATTCCGAATTCCTGAACGGGCGAGCTCGGATATGTAGATCAGTTCATGCTGACGATTTATGAAGAAAGCCGAGCGAAATATGGCGTCGTCGCGACAGTTTCCATTGAAACTTTTTTTACTGCTCCCCCCTTTCGATGGAAGATAAATTTGCAAATAGAGCACGGAAGACCACCCGGCTTAAGGAATTTATATCCAACTGTATTGAAATGTAAATAACTTGCCGTAAAGTTGTTTTTCTAGACAAGGATACAGGTACGTGTGGAAGCGGTTCCGTTCGCTTTGAATATTTAGGAGCTCCTGAGTGCACCGCTAGAGCAGAATGTGTTGGCTCTGAAAAGGCCGATAATTTTATTCAATTACTATTTACGGTCGTGTTTCCGTACATAACACATTTTCCAATACATTTAGCTTTAGTTTAATTCAACCGCGGAAAGATTTAAAGCAATAACACTATTTCATCTTGTTGGTTTATTTGCCAAACTGTTGGGTTTATTAGAGTAATACTGGATAGTGTTTCATTTTTAAGCAACATTTTTGATAAGGTTGTCACAACTTATTTCCACTCAATCCTTATTCAATACATTCGTAAAATAACATAACGCATTAAATCTAATCTCAGTATAATTAATGTAGGTAATTACAATAACATAAGTAAACGTAAACGCTACATAACTTTTACAACTACTTACTTACCATTGTTGGTAAGTTTGAATTACCATCTTAAAATGCATCTACTTATTTTTTAATAGCATCCAATTCTACCTTTCCACCGTCTTCCTGCGTTTTAATACTGAATTCATCTGCACGTTCTCCTAAAATTACTGTTACACGAAAACTCCAGGAACTCCCAACTCCCTTTTGGCAGATTTTTACGGCGCGGTAAAAGCTACCAAAGTTAAGTTCAGTTCAGAAGTAACTCGTTACTCCCGGTAATACGCCGTCAATATTTGCTCAGCTCCTCTGGGTTTCTGTGAACTGCATCTATAGGAGGTTAGTACAGCTTTTTTCTTATTACGCAATCTGATCAGGTTTTGGTACTTAAAGTAACTAGTTTAGCTACCATCAGGTTTATTCTGCAGATGGAATCAAATTGGAATCACATGATTTAGATAAAGTAAAGAGAACATAAATTTATTGGCATCGGCAATGCGTCTTAGTAACCTATATAACATAAGGTCATCCTATCCTTATGACCTTTATACAGTATGACCTTGTCAGCTTAAAGAAGGTTGGGCAGCGTCTTTGCCTAGGCCTTCTCAAGAGGATAGTCTGGATTATAAATTTAATTTTATAATGGTGTATTATTAATGCAATGTTACATTTCATGTTATAATTGTACGAACATATCATAACTTATACTTAGTTTTTAAAAAATCCACCTTCTGTTCCTTTAGCTATGTTAAAAAATAGAAACATACACGCACGCACGTACTTAGCTACTTTTCGAAATGGGCAGACAATCTTAAAATATACAAGCAATTTTTAGTTCATAAAAATTTAAAAAATACATGTGTAGATGTAAGTATATAGATACATATGGATAACGATAAGTCAACAGACAAGTCAATCCACCGACTTACCCCGTTCAGTTGCGACTCGTTATCGCTGCCAGTAATACACCGCTAATATTTGCGTTGTATCCCGCTGGGATGTTATGGACCGCACACTGTACAAACACTGTCCACTGTCTTCAGATGCATCTGTTCTATCGGGAATTGCTAATAGTGAGCGTAAAGGACTTGCATTCGATTTTGTGTAACCGACAACATGGTTTTGAAATTGTACACAATATTCCATTTTAGTCTTTATTTACTATATCGTCTTGTGTACCTAAATTGGATTATTGTAGTCGTGTTGTTATGGTCTTTGTTGACTACATTTAAATTTAAATCCTAAAAATACAGAAGAAGATAATAAGACAGAAGTATATATAAAACTTTTATTCTAAGTAAATTCGTGGTTACTTGATATACTACAACGGCGAATGGCATATTTTAAAGACTAAAACTGGAAATATAAACATTTTTATTGATTGGTAGTAAATAATCTAATTATTTATTCATAGCGAATAAATGAATTTATAGATACTTAAAGGCAAAAGATATAAAATATAAAGCATACAACAATACGCTTATGTTTCCAGTAAGGTAAAAGATGCTTTTAGATTGCAAAAACTCGTGAATGATAGATATATAATACTCGTTTTAGATGATCTAATAATATATTTATATTACACAAAGTAATTTGTAATAAAGCTGTGCTATAACTATTATTGACGGACGAATGGACGCGAAACACTCACATTTCAAGCACTTGACTCAATAGTGTTACGAGCCCGTAGATAGTTTTTATTAAGCGCATGTGAGCTATAAATTCCACATTTACAACGTTGAAAACTCGACCACTTTGTTGGTAGGCTATAAAAAGTTCAATTCGCACAACAAAGTGTCGGGTGCGGGCTCACGTTTGGTCGAATTGCATCTGCGTCCGTTTTGGGGCAAACTTATTGATTGGGTGCATCGCATCTGGCGACAACCTCCCGGCGAGAATGCGCTTCACGTCAAAATATTCAAGCAACAGAATCCCATGGGATTCCCAACTTCCAGACTCAAAGAATTGTCCAAGTCGCTCCGAGTTTCGGATACGCTTCGAATATCAACTCTGTATTACATTCCGTATTGAACCGTAGTTCCCGTTTCCTGACACGAGTCACGCAAACAGATGATAACACTAATCGGACTTGATTATTGTGACATCGTTGCGAACTGTTTAAAGTCAAGAGTCTGTTTCGAATTCCAAATACATCGTAAGCCAGAAGGTTTACGAGATAGAACGTCTCATCGACCGTTCGTTTCGGTTTACGGAGTCTATTGACTCTGTAATGCGACTCATTTCCCGAACACACCAGCTTTCGGGATAAGAAAAGTTCTGACATCCTCTTCTGAGTGGAAATGAAAGAAAGAGGCCCTTCGCTCGAGTACGGAGGCACTAAACTTAATACCTTTGATCTAACAACCGAAAGTTCGAATTAACTTGAATACAAAGACAGTCAAGGCCATCTGTTCGCTAAGAATCGAGTAACTAATTTAATGAAACAAGTTTAATGAGAATCTCGTTTTAGGCAAAATACAGTTGAGAATAATTTTTACTTAATTGTTCTCACCTTTTTGTTGAAGTTCATTATAATGCTATGCGTAACTTAGCTATCGTGTAATGTGTTCAAAGTACATTATGAATCATCAATCATAATGCCTTGTTTGCCCTTTTCTGTAATGCCGTTATTAATGTGATTGCATAGCACCAGTACGCTCCCTGTCGACTGTTACAATTTCTTTGCTTGTATTCGATCTCGTTCCCCCATTGTTGATTCGCTCGAGTCAGCATATCAAACAATTTACTTACAAGACGTCTATGATTTCTTTATTACGACCCCTTTTATCCTTTTCTCCGCCGGCTCTCGCCCGCTGCGAGAAATTTCCTTTCTACTTCCTTCTGTATCGCTCGGCAGATAAGGAGATATTGAATTTTGAAACATAAGGTTTCCTTTTTTATCTCTCTCGCCATGATTCCCTGTGTATTTACAGTACGCTGTGTAAACATAAAACTGTAGCGAGCGAGTGGCCTATTCAGTAAATTGGCATTCGCGTCGCGCTCCCTTACATTTCGCCCGAAATTCGTTTAGATTAAAAGGGATCACTGTTGAGGTATTCTTAAAACCGATCCGGTGGCATAAGCCGCATTACGGAAAAGAACTGTGCCAGTACACGGTACGGTAAAGCTCT
>DWMA01000091.1:0-15490 GCA_018252035.1 Urbanus sp. 3 SS-2014
GTGCTAAAGTAGTTTGAAATATATTTTCAATTTTATAATAGACATCGCTCTCAATAAAAACCTTCGGAGGCCATAAATAAAACAAAAGTAAAGAAAATGCAATTTCAAGTGCAATCCAGGTGACCCTAAGTGGCAAAGCAAAGCATCGGAGAGCAACGCAGCGGTAAGGGAAAAAGATCAGTTCAAATACAATTTTATCATTATAATAGCTTCGATCAATATTGAAAAAACATCGTTGTTATAATAGGCAGTGTAAAAAGAGAAATACAGGTCAAACACATTTTTTGACTATTTGTTCTGCACTACGCTAACACGTAACGTTTATTTTTGAGACGTAACTTCCAGGAAAACGGCGATAGCAAACTTTTAACGGTAAATAACTTTGTTGCTTTGATCGCTTTAGTAGTCGTAGCCGCCTAATATATGAATATTTATCCGCAAGAGACGACAGTGAAATATTACAATAAAGTAAACAATTACTGAAAAACTAGCTCACTTTGTTACCCATAAATTGATGGTATAACGAAAATATAATTAACAATATCAATAAACAATAATAAAAACAAAAAAGGTCATATATAAAGTTTATTAAAACATGCTTTCTTAGTAACTTTATTCTGTTGTTTGTGTTCATCTCAGAAAACCCTTTTCTATATATACCCATATCGTGAGGATGGATAAAAATAATTAGTCCCTCGCTTTGGTATGGTCACCATATTGGATATGCATGCATATGCATTGTCATCTAAACCAAATGTGCATTCAAAATTTTACCTCAATCGGCAGGCGTTAACTGGTTTAATAGTCAGTTGCAAGATTAGATGCTCGCATTCTTACCAAATACCACAACGAGTTAAATAAAAGCTTTATTTATTTATTAAATCATCTTTACTAACATTACAGGAATGCCTAATTCGTTAGTAAATGTAGTGTGTTGGCTTACACATTATTATTATTATTATAGAATAACTTATAATAACAGACCTTTATCATGTAAAAATGTGCAGCATATCATGATCGTGACATTTTTAGCATGTTTATTTACGTCAAGCATAACAATTCATTGACTACCTAAGCTAGAAATCAGGTAACTCCTTCGTGTTACAGATTGTCGTATTTATAGTTCAACGACTCCGTGCCTATCTTTAGCTTCGGAATATGAAAATGCTTATGGAAAAATATTGCGTGCTATTTCGAGTTGCCGCTTATTGCTCGCGGTAGTCTGGTTAGGAAAAACTTTTAAACAAAATATACAACCGGCTTCAAAATATCAACAAAGTCAGAAATAATTTAAAAGGAATGTTGTGTAAAAATAAAACGTGAAATGCGTTTAAAATTTAGCGATTTAATACTGCTGTGACATTCGCAATTGTATTTTTTGATAAAAGAATTTTTATTATCTTGTTATTCATTGATTTATCTTTGTATTAACAACCAGTGCAGTAAAATGCAGAACTCATATTTACTTATAAATACGAATAATACGATACAGGGTATTATATTATTAACCGACTTCCCAAAGGAAGAGAGGTTATCTATTCGTCGTGTATACTTTTTTTTTTTTTACACACAGATTCACAATTTAAATCTAGAGGAAGAAGAAGTTTTAGCAAGCCATATAGGAGAGTCCAGAACTTGTAAACCAATCAAAATACTTATGGTACCTATAAGCGACATTGTCTCATTAGCAGATCCTAAGTAATTGAACACAAGTGTAAATTATCTATATACTAATTTGTGCCTTGTACGATCTTATAAAATCTAGCTTATAACGGAATTTTAACTATTAAATTCACCTCAGTTTATAAAGTCGTAACCGACAAATCGTCAGACTTACGTAAAAAATGAACGTCCAACTGAAACCTTTCTTTCCTGGTAAACGTTTTAAAGTATATTGCGTTATGGAACATGGAATCCGTTGAAAGTATATTATTCCGTTTAACTCCTAATAAACACTGAAAGCTATTTCTTAAGAGTTGTAGAGCTGCAACTTAATCACTTCTTTCTAGAAAGGCCGGAACGAGTCAAAGCTTAGTAACGCCCTCGCACATTGTCATCATCTGGTAAGAAATTAACCTTTAAGAAACAACTGTGCATTTTTTTAGTTGCTTTTGTATAAAGTTCATCTCAATAAATACCTACTAAAACACTTAAATAAGATTTTATTAAAGTTTCTGTGGCCGACCTTAACGGGTAATATAAATTATATCTGGGGTTGATTTTATAGATTTATGTACATATATGAGCGACAGTTACCACTTCAGATAGGTAGACTGCATGTTTGCTACTTCTACAGTATAAAAAGTTCTTAAAAGTAAACTCATTACTTTGTACGATAAACTAAATAACTAAACGAGTCAGTGACTAAATAAAATATGTAAGTATAAAATAACATAACTTTTCCGCTGAATATTTTTACTGTTCAACACTTTACATGCAACATTTTAAATTTCTACGACAAGTATTTTTCACAACTAAAGTTTTCGTGTAGACAATATGTACATATACAATTATTTTATGTAGATAAGGTAACGAGTGCACGAGATGAGAGCGGAGCGAAAATTATTTTGGTGTGTCGGCGCCTGGCACCGGTTCAATCGGCCGCCGCGGCTACAGTTTCGCGGTGTCGCCTACGTTCGATCGGAGCTGCTCGGCTCGACTCGACACACTTAACACCCGAAAATACTTTAAGCTTGTGAAACGTTGTCGGTAAGAGATTTTTTATGAACTCATTTCTATTACGGATTTGCTTGGATAAGTGAATAGATACGGCCAGTGAACTCTTTATTTACACTTTAATAAAAACATTAAAACGTTCAAATATGTATATGTAAATAAAAATATTTTTAATTTTTCTCAATTATGGGACCATATAGAATACAACAGGTGTTTAGATGACGTAAACTTGGTAAGTGTAAACACGTGGAGTAATTCTCCACACGTTTGGGTTCACACATTATTTTCAAAACAACACAACACACTTGCATAAAATATACAATAATATACAAATATATTTAAGTCCCTTAAATTAAAAAAATAAGAAAAACTTCTAGATATAGGGTAGTACCCTACGAGTAGTACCTTAGGAACCCGATTTAGGCTAAGGTAGATGAATAGCAATACAGGAGGACATTTCTGAGGCCTTATATTAATATGACTTGATATTAATTGGCCTTAGTAAATATCCACGAGAATAGATAGGGTGGTACTATGCTCACACATGGCTTTATAATATATCATTATTATTATATCACCTGTATCAAATATATTAATTGTTAATGTGTATTCCCACTCGTCTTAAACCTGGGTATTGTAATCATAATCTACAAATGAAGTAACCAAAAGATAGCCGGTGTTTTATGTAAATTTGGACTGAAATATCACCAATAATATATTATTCCAGAATAAAATAAATAAATATTGTAATCGGCACATAAAAGAGCTGTTCGAGGTTCGTATTACTGAAGAATAATTTCCACATCTATTTCTTCTGAGAAGCGGTTTTGCCTTTGTAATAGAAAAATATATATATAATGATTGAATTTGTGTAAATATCCTGTTGATTCACTCCACTAATACCGGTCTTCCAAAGTAAATAAATGACGACGTTAATAAAAAAAAAACGTTTGGCTTTTTGTTTTATTTTAACTTAAATTGTAGTTACAGTTACAGTTTGTGGTTAATTGTAATTCATAGATATTTTAAATACGTATCCGTGTTTATATATGTACATATAAAAGAAGAAAAGAAGAAGAAGAAGAAATCTACCAGGTAAATATAAATATAGGTGTATTTTTCAAGAGATACACACATAATTTGAATTTCATTTCCTCGCGAGCACATTTTCCGTCAACCTTTCGTCCACGGACGACGCCTTGAATGCTAGAGATTTAGCTGCCGTACTAGTGCTTTGCGTAATACATGCAGCTGAAGCCTGAACTTTACCTCATCAAAATATATTCCTATATTCAAGATGTTGCTCTCTCAATATTCTACATTTATTGTATATTCTATTCGTGCAACTCGTTCTGAGGTTCAATTTTCTCATCATAGTATCTTCTTACTATCTTGTAAACCCATTGTTGTTTCTGCCTTGCATTCTGATTTGTTTTGCTTTATTCTGTTGGGCATGGTTATAATCAGAATGCCACTGGAGTGGCTTATAATCAACCAAGGTATTCAGAATTTTTGTATTTTTTTCCGTTACTTTTTTCATGAGCGCAGATAAACACACTTATACTAATAGGTTTAAACTTAGTCTTCAGTTATGATTCAAGTGTCATGAACCATTATAGGGTATAGCAAGATAATTAGAGAGTCTCATTTTTTGTCTACGAGTATTTCAATTCAATTTTTCATTAGTTAAAAGTCATTTAGTCCGGGATCTCTAGAATATTTTTACCTTTTATTATTTAGATCAAGAAAAAATTTCGTATATAGCTTCATTTACCCTAGTGACTTAGAGTTTAGTTAAAGGTACTTACATCGAATATTTAAAAGTGAGAAAATGTATTTGAAAGATCTTTAATAAAGTTAGAAATAAAATCGGTTACGACCGACAGCGCTTACAAATTCAATTTCTTATCAAGCACTTCACGATCAACTGTCCGGACACTGTAAGATTCAGTCGCTTAAAATCCGACTGCTTAAGTGCATTTACCAGCGACACAATGTACCGTTTTAAAACAATTTGAAAATGTGCGGTTGTTTCATTGTAGGTGTCTTTGAATTATGTTCCTTTGTAATCTGTATATTAAATGTTTCGTAAGTTTTTTGGATTATTCCTTTAACGTGTCGTGATGATACATATGTACATATAGGTGCATTTTATCGTTGATTTTGCATTATAATGCAGATTTCTCGATTGTATGTTTCATCGCAGTACGTGCAGTGGAATACAGGTGAGAGTCGATAGAGGGAGAACTTGATTTTCTCATATAAAATTTATGGAAAATCACGTTCGCATTGCTGGTAGTAGATACAACATTTAAGTATTGTTAAAAATGACAATGTAAATAGTACGGTGCCAATCATCACTTACGTGATACGGGTGTTCTAGTGAAACATAACAATCTGATATTCAAAGGATTCTGAGGTTCTGGTAGTTCCCAATAATGTCAATATCTAAATCAAATGGAGGCAGTCACTGGCCCGCAGGCGGTACTTAGTTCGATTCGGCTCAGGATCCAGCCCAAGGCACGTGTTAGAGGGTGGCAAATTGTGGCAGATATTTATGAATTATTTAACGAGCGTGATAAGTGACCATTACTGTCCAAAAACATCTTCTATAATCACATCCAAACAATCTTATTTGGGTATGATTATAGATGTTTTTGATGTTGTTGTACTCTTCCCAGATCAAGTAGTATCAACCTGTCAAAAAATGGTAAACTTTATATTTAGATGCACTTCAAACCATAACTCAGTTTAACACTACCTACTACAAGGCCCTAATGAATGTAACGGCGATATTTCCAGAGAAGAACTACGAAGAGGTTTGAGATCTTTAAAATTAAACAATGGAAGAACTTTTATTTTCGTTAACCTATTTCATGGGCGGCTAACTCACGACCCGGGCGGTACTTTAAAGGGCACATAGAAACAATTTTTTGTTCGCCTATTTCCAAGGCAACTTGGAACTATAGCTTGTGTGTCGTTAACATTTAGCACGTGTCTTTCAAAATTTACCCATACCTGATTTCTCTAAATTCATCATTTAGTATGAAACTTGTTATCTTTGTCTTCATATCTCTCTATTTTTGGTCTAAAATATTGCATACTTAATTTTATGGCTTCCAGCAGATGTATCAGCCCGTAACATGATTAGTTTTATTATAAAAAAAACTGTAATTGTTTCCCTGACGTCCTATTTTAATATGTAATTTATTTAGACACATCTATACACATATCACATACACGTCTTAAGAAATACATTGTATTATTTATATACTTAAATAATAATACATTGTATTATTTAAGTACATATATAAAGTCAATGTCCTAATTATGTTAAATTAGGACCAGTAGGAATAGATTTGATAAAATAAAATCATTTTCTGAACTTATTATTGCATGAAAGTACACTGTTGCATAACACGGGCACATCTCTATCTTCTTAATTTTCTAAGATAAACGTTAGTAGTAATATACTAAGTTTTAAAAACTTATACGCGATGCTTAAGTATAGACTTTAGACTCTATGAAACTTTGTTTTGCAACCATATTCAGTGAACTTTATGCGTTAAAGATTGAGATGTAATAAACACATTATATTCTTAAAGACTCATAAATATTAAGTACCTGGAGCTAGTATATAATATTGAAAAGCTAGACCCAGACTCATGAGTTTGTTAACTTACCTACTTTATCAATGTACATACGAGTACCTACATTGGTGAATATTTAAATTGTTGGATCACAAGTAATTGTATTTGTAGTATAAGTGACGTATATGCAAGAAGTATAGTAAGAAAAGGTTTATTCTTCTCAGCGTAATTTGTTCAAGAAACCGATTATATGACCGAAAGAACACATTTAAAACTTTAGCTAATTAAGTTATGACACTAAATATTTACGTTGAAATATTAAATATAATGAGTAAGTGAGCTAAATATAAAAATAATGGTTCTTTTTGAAACATGAAAGTGTGGTAAATATATAATGAAGATTTCAGTTAGGATTAATAAAAAGGCAGCGGCTTGGCAAGGACTACAATACTTATTATAAGTGGGTTTATTTCTGTAGATATTAAGTGCTGCACTGCGCTTTGTATTTTGTAATAGTGAAGCTACTTATGAGACACAAACTTTTATAATGTAAACTATAATTAATTCAATAATAGGCATAATCATACCAAAAATTGACCTACTAATACCTACGTGGTTAGCTTTTCAATGATGTAATTTTCTGTAGCATATATTCTTGTATGAGCTGAATTTGAAATGTTTAGATCTCACTCCAATTTGGTCCAATTCATAGATTCCTGTTACATCACAGTAAATGATTTATAAATAGAATGTTATGTAGACGATTACATACCTACCTCTTAAATATTTAAAATCTTTGGTTTGTAATGCTAATGTTCTTGCCACATAGGTACCTAGTACACGTAATAAATATACTGGAATATCGATAAATAATAAAAACCATATCATCACATCAGTCCAAAAATACACCTACTTAATATTTATAGGCGTAATAAATAACCAGAAAACGTCGAAAGACCTCAAATTGGAAAGGAACATAAAGCTTAATCAAACAGCGTAATTTTACAGTGTATCGCAAACTGCCACGGGTAATCGCCGCGATATTTCACTTTATGAAATTGAACGCGGAGAAAAAAGGCATCGTTGGCTACAATGGCCACCGCCGGCACTACAATAGCAACAGGCGGTTGATTAAATCTGCTGTACTGTATTTTTGCTTGGACTGTAGCACCGTGGCTTCGATTTCTAGATTTTTACTAGCTACAGGGGAAATCTGAATATGCACGACACTACCTACGCCTCACGCCGCCGCCGGCTGCATAATAGACAATCTTTTACGATGCCTTTGAATTCATTTGAATTTATTTTTAACTCAGACTATATTAAACTTACGTTTAAAACTATTATTATAGTGTTATAATGAAAATTCTGAAATAATGCCAATCCCTACGTAATGCTTGCATCAAGATGTATATAATGGTTCGTTTTAGATATCAAAGCCTGGTCAATAACAAGCAAGTAATGAAATCGATAGGCGATGTCTATTGTACTAAATATAAAATTATGTCAGAAATTATGTTAAATAAGACTTTTAGTACTTTAGGCCAGTAGGCTTTGTCCATATTTATCCAATCTTAGACTGGACTGATATCCTACTGAGTGTTCAGAACTAGAACTCAGACTTTACCTACTGTATCTTTTTCTTACCGTTCTGAGTGACGTTATCATTTTTTTCAAAAATCTTGATCGTCATTTGCTGTTCAGCAAAATATGTGTGTATATGTTTAAACACAACAATCCGATATTTTTTTCTTGTAAACATGAAATAAACGTAGTTCCCTCACATTTCATATTGAAATTGTGCAAATAACCAGTGTTGAAATATTGCTTTAAGTGTACCAGTATGTCCATAGAATCTCTGGCAGTAGGCCGCGGGAGTTCACACGTATAAATCGCAAGCTTACCGCCATACTGTACTATTTGAATTGCAAATGTAAATTAAGCCTTAACTGTGCACAGAGTTCTCGACTCTGAACCCGATTGACTGAATAAACTACTATAAAACTAAAACGTTAATATTAGCCTGACTGCGACTGAAATGAACCATTGAATGGTTTAGTTCAGGAATTATTTCTTTTAGTAGTGTAAATAATTGTCAGTTAGATGCACGTAAAAATGTACTTCTTAAGCTTGTAGCGAGAGTTTTTGAAGCCCCGCAGCCAAATGTTAAAACGTCAAGCCCGTATAATTTCGTCTTGTCAATCTATCCATGCGTTATACTCGAAGATTTATGTATAAAAAAGAAGGCAGGTATACATGTTTTATGAATGGTTGTATATGCTTAATTTCTTCATTCTTCGGAAAAGCAAACGAAACTAGGAACTGAATAGTATCAATATTCGTAAACGTTCGATCGCAACTGATCGCCTATAGACTAACAACATCTTATATTTTTATTCTGAATACTGTGGACTTGTATATTTCGATACATATTTCATTACATTTTTGGAATGTCTAAAATGAGTAAATCAACGCTTATTTTTACAAAATTAACGATCTATAAAAACATATACATACTAACAAATATTTATTCAGGCGTGTTTTTTTAAGAGTCTCTTGAATTGGCAATGCACAAGTATTCTAATATTAGAGTTACAGACACATAAAAAGAAGGAGCAATAAACCTCAGCTATATTATAGTCTTGTTTCAGCATACCAACAACACCTACTGATTGTCTGCCAATCATGTATGTGTTTAGGTAATACTGAGCAAGTGAGCTTACAGATCAATATCCTCTAATTATTTATAAATTAGTTTCACTGAAATAATTTATTAAATACAATTTTGGGTTCTGGTTAAAGAACTTTAAGGTGTTCACAGTACCAATGTGCAATTCACAGTACATTATGAAGAATGCAACCGGAAATTAAATTAACAAGCTGATGTTCCGGTATAATAAATCGATCTGGGATCGAGACATCTGGTCTCGCAAATAAAAAAATCACAGATTAAATAACTCACTTGCGAATAATAATTCCGTGCGTAGCTTAGTTGATCAAGTACCTACATACATAGTTATTTCACTGATTGCTATAAACATAGAGTGCAAGTTTTAAAAATAAATCAATAACGTCGTGAATTTCGATTGTTTGTATTTGTTCACCTAAAATATTGACTCTAGAAATATTTGCAATGAAAATACGACGTTTGAATCGGCGCTGAATTAGCATTGGGATGTTTTGCCAAAAAACATTTCAGTCGAACGGACCGACATTCTGATTTTGATTTTACAATCTATCTGAAATGTAGTATGTAATAAATAATATTGTGTATGTGTTTAAATTTGGCACTTGCGCCGGCGGCGATTCGAGTGTACAGTGGCAGCTCGCGAGCGATCGTGAAGACTCGGCGATTCGACGCAGTCCGCTCTAGCGCACACCACGCCCTACCTCCCGCTTTCCGTACCAAATGTACGTGATCTACGTAAACTTTAATATTAACGTGTAATATGCCAGCCGCCGCCGTAAATCATTAATAGTACCATTTACTACCAATAAGAGGTGAAGGCTAACGAATATCGCTTGTGTAAGCAGTAATCAAACGCTATCAAAATTTTAGAATTAGTGCAGTGTTACTCCTAAATCATTAATATTTACTTTAGTAGATTTAGAAGATCGAATCGGTGAGTGTTTATACTTTTTAATTCCATTTTAAAGATATCCTGGTATATATTTGCAGACTGATAAGTGACTATTAAATTATGCTAACCCGCTAAAACATAATTATCGTACTGAGAGAATGAATTAAGATATTGTTACAGTTTTACTGTTTACTTATTATTGTTATGTATCATTTACCACAATTATTCATTAGATTCATTTGTGAAATTAATACGCTTTTTAAGCGTTGATTAATATTCTATTTTAATATTGAAATACACTCTTTTTTACCGATTTCCGTAATTCGAATTAAGCACATATTCGTACACATTTAATCATAACGATTGCGGTTATTACAATATCGGATGTTTTGCTATGTGGTCGTACAATACAAACGCAATCGTCTGTCATTATGTAGTCTAAATAACTATTAATCGAACGTAACTTAAAATATCATATTTGGAACATTCATGAAATATTTATCATAGTTGTTCACACAAGTGCAAATTTTGGTGGAATGCAAATCAATGCCATGATTTATCTTTTTTGGCCTGGGTTTTTTTTTATGAAATTGAAGTAGGAAAGGAACTTGCAGTCCTCCGCATGGAAAGTAGTCCCTCCCGCCCATGGACATCCTTAGCCATAGGTATAGAGAAAAAGTCACCCCTGAAGACTAAAGTGGTCGTTTCATGACGTCTTTTGATTTACATATCAAGATTATTAATAAGTAGATATTATCCATTATCATGTTATTATTTAGAAGCAAAATATAGAACATAATAATTGGGACTATAAAGGAATTCATTAATATACGCTTATGATTGTGTTAATTTTGTTTCATTAATTATCGGATTAAAGCAGTTTATATGCGTATGACCTATATCAAATATTTAAAGGTCTTCATTGAGTTTATGAAACGTGATAATTTACCGGGAGTTATTGAATCAAGATAAATATTTTGTGGCATACATTAGCGATATATTGAAGGTGAATGGGGCAGTAAAATTAGACCCTGCATAAAATGTATTAATAATCTGGTTTGCAACATGTGGTAATCTACGTTAGAGCTTTTATAGATTGTTTGGTATGGACACCTTCCAGGATGTTGATTCAGGGACAACTAGCAAGGTTTATTATCCAACAACACAAAGTCAAAAACAGTTAGGGTTAGGATTTATACATATTATTATGTATGTATATAGGTTTATGATTTCCATTTAATCTACTAAAGTCTATATATCGTTTAGTAATTTAATTTAGTAATTTAATTTTAGTAAATAGTTTTTTTCAAAAAGTATAAAACATAAAAATCAAGATTGTAGCTCGTTATAGGTCATTTATTTATATGAAGTTAAAGAAATAAGTAGGTATTGCGTTTGGTATCCTTTATTTTTAACGATTAAATACTTATAAGTAGGTATTACTGTGTTATATAATTATAATAAAAAATGTGCCTTCTTAGACATTTTTATGGAAAACATAGTGATTTTTTAGTTTAATTACATAAATTAAAAGGTGTAGAAGTTCAATGTACATATATAAGAATGTCAAACATCGTTCGATTACAACAATTTCCACAGATTGCAATTAGAAGTGATGAGGAATAATGTAATTATATACGGATATATGCAACAATTGAAATATATGGGTTCTATCATTAACCTGACATCAAATTGATTGCTGTAAAACATCAGTATAGAAAATATATTGTATAATAGCAAACGGTTGCATTTATGACCTTAAATTGTTATTTACAACATGAGCGATACCCATATATAATAATAACCCTTTAAACGGCGCTAAATGTATTGAAATGTCAATATTCTTGTTTATTTTCATGACATAAAGGAGATCTGCTGAACTTAAGGCATTAAAGTAGAATTTGTATACATTTGGTAACCTTTGTACTCAAACAAGAGCCCTCCTACGCTGACATATATAAAATATATATTACGTAAATTATTTATCAGACACTACCTAGATTTAAATCGTACCTACATCCTACATATATAGGTACCTACATATATGACAGTATATGAGAAATCTATTTTAGCAGCTTTACGCTATATTCCTGGTCTATTTAAAATTAATAATAAATTGTCTTTTCTATTGTATTCGTCAACTTTTTAAAGTTTTAGGATAATTATATTTTTTCATTTTTTATTTGATCAATAGGTAGACCAGTTCAATAGCTAAAGATAACAATCAAAAGAGAAAAAGATACTGAACTGTTGTGTATTTCTTTATTTTTATATATAGAATTACAAATATAGTACAGGTACATAATTATTTTGTTTGTTTACATTTCGCGGATATCATGAATAAGAATAATTTGACAAAGGCGTAGGTAGCTGAATTTTTGTATAAGCTACTCAAACAGATGACACATACAAATACATATATTATGTTTGCAAAATTACATTACAATAATCACAGAAGAGAGCTTTGAAAATGTAATTTAGAATTTTTTGAACAAATTCGTCACGTTTGACGTCAAAGATTCTAGTTCGCTTTAAGAAACTCATCATTAGTAGGTAGATATTACTGGCTTTTGATGTTTGTGAAATGTCACGTAATTATTTTAATAACACGAGAAGCTATGACTGTAACAACGTCATCCGTTAATATTGGATTAGAATATTTAGATTACATTTTTAAATAAGTATATATTATAAGTTTTATTCTTTCGGTTGATATAAAGTAGCGAATGTGTTAGTCCTCAGGACTGGCAAGGTGTCTTTGATTGACTTCAGGTTTGAGCCCCTGTTCTAAGTGAAGTTGGTTACAGATGACTATGGGGGGCAGTAACCACTTACCATCAGGTAGGCTGCATTTTGGTTGCTTCAATCTTATAAAACGGAATAAAAGTACATCTGTGGATCTGGATAACTAAAATCTCAGTAACATCCTTTATTTCTGTATGAGTCCTCAAGTAAGTATAAGTTAATAGTTGTTGAAATCACAAAGAGACGGTTTTACTTCTTCTAGTTGTACATTGAAGCTAATTAAAGAAAACATGTGGGGGTGGTGAAATGTATCTTGCAATAGAGTAATTAGTGTGACACTAACTTGGGTGTATTTATTTACAGATTTAAAGCGATATTATAACAGGTATTTAAGTACTTACACATATTACAGGTTAGTATTAAATTAATAAGTTACATTTAGATTCTGTTAATAAGTTACATTTAGAGCCTGACTTGCCTCTGCCAAAGAAGAGTAGGTACCTACCTAAATGTGCTTTTATTCTTTTAAAGTAATTTTAGAATTTACAAGTCCAAGTTATCATAATATTAAAGACATGGCAAAGTAACTTAAACTTTATCAAACAGTTATCACATAATCTTACGGAAAACTGGTGCGTAAGTCTATGCACTTAATACCGATATCAACCACGCTTCACAATTAATGGAAAACCAGCATTTTGATCAATTTTCATATTTTTATACCTTAATCGATTTAAGTATTTTTATATCAACCTTTAGCTTTATATAGCTAGAAAGTTATAGATATTGTGTTGTACGCTTTAATTCAGAAATCGATTTTTGTAATTTCAATAATACTAATACCTACTATGTCTGTGATTGTGTGATGAAAAGAATTCAGTTAACAAAAAGCACCATGAAAAAAAGAACAACTATCATTAACATGCGCTAAAAGTAAATACAGCGTGTAAAAATACCGAATTCGACACACGCGGAGGCCGACGCCAATCTATAATAACGTAATCTGTATACCAATAGTAGGTATAATTCATAGTAATGAAAGCCGCCATTATTTAATTAAAACTCGCTTATAATAATTAATTGGTTACACCACTCTAGGTATGCTCGTACATCGAAGCTACCTACTTACATAGTCTAGTTAGGTGCCGATGATCGATTAGTAATAGCTCGGGTATATTGTACTAGCTCATTTAGCGAATTAAGTTAAGCTAAACCAAACTGCTAATATCGTCGAAGCCTTGTGTATTTGCCTTTGTATATTACACTGAGCGTGTAGTCCACTTTGTAAACTGAAACTGCAACACATGGACGTATTTAACTCTGAAAGAATTTGTCCTTTTTTAGGTTGTCTTCGTCCTCTAGATACTGACCCGCATCTACTTCCAACCTAATCTAAATGTCTCCCATTAAAACAATAATATAGTAGCGCTAAACGTTGTTTTTATTGAGCAGAAATATACGTGGCAGTACCTACGTAGTGCCTTCGAAATAAGCTCCCGATGAGTTAACACACTTTTTGTTATAAAATTGTAATAAAGTTGTGTAAAATTTGTACTATTTCATAAATTCAACTCCACGCTTACTGGCCTATCTTTCATTATAACAGTAGGGAAAAAAACTAGAAAAAAGTACACGCAATATGCAATGATAATATGTTTTCTTGCCAAGTCCTGCTACCTGTTGAAACAAAAGCTTATGGTGCAGCTAGCAAAATATACTTGTGTCAGTTAATAATTAGTATTTGAATTGTAGTGCTTTGAATTACGAAGACTGCCTCTATTTATACATAGGTATGTTTAATTTTTATATTATGGAAGGAGCAAAAGGAGTTGCAGTCCATGTGATAGCAAGTCGTAATATTATTGACGCTCATAGACATCTATGTACATATAATCAACATTACAGGATTAGACTACCACCTGAGTATAGCTCTGCTGATATTCTATAAAATGGATTTATTTGTCATCGTAGGACCGCGATACGATACGGTAGAATAACTTAAATCTTTACGACGACATATGTATAGCGATGTTGCATATCACGGGACATACAAGAATAAAAGCGAATTCTTATATTCCTGTTTAACCTTTCGTGAAAACAAAAAAATAAGCCCGTTTAACATTTCAATATGTTGGAAATGGTCACTATGTCAAAGGAGAATACATCAGTGCTTGTTACTCCCGTTACGAGTATAAGGCGCAAGTATCTGGCAGTGTAACAGTAACCTATTTCAATGGGGAGTTCCGATGGCAGGTCGAAATAGCAACACCCACAAGACATCTATCAAAAATAATATAAATCTGGCGGGTGAATATTTTAGGTCACCGCTGTGATGGCTGGCTGTATAAAAATAACGTGGCCGGTTGCGGCCAGCGGTCGGCAGCGGTTCGCGACATCACATCGCGACATTTACATCTAATGCACTCTCTATTTAAGAATTCGCAGCCGTTGCCGCGTCTTAAAAATGCTCCACGAAAATAAAGTCATGCTTCAAAAATATTCTGTCTTTTATGTTTATTTTGAGTAACAACGCAGGCGAACGTATCTAGTGCAACATATGTATGTATTGTACTCGAAATAAGATATGAGAACGAGTAGGTATAGTAATGTTGTAGGTAATATGGTAATTTCATGTGTATTTATTATTAAAGGTGGTGGAACCCTTTTTTGATTGATTCTCTAGGCACCACCACCACCGTCCCTGTAGTACCGGGACCAGAATAGGACTACGATACCCCCTGCCTGTCGTAAGAGGCGACTAAAAGGGGGCTTTTGGGGTTGCGGGCGGCTAGAGTGGGAGCTCGAACCGTCCTTCCAGCGTCCCCGGGAAGGACGGCGGTATGTGTGGTCACATGCCGTCGTAAAAAACCGTAAGTGTCGGTTGGGCAAATGCTCACC